>PNEQ01062133.1:0-13092 GCA_003012365.1 Medauroidea extradentata | reverse complement strand
GAGCAGCTTGAAGTATTATATTGTGTGGGCATGGGCAGGTGGTTGTGAGGAGTAATGCTGTACAAAGATATCATTCAAGTATGGTACATAACCGCTACACATACACTCTGTCCACAAGAAGAATGTGTAAAACCTGACATATAAGACAAGATGGCACTACACAACACTGCGAGCAGCTTGAAGTATTATATTGTGTGGGCATGGGCAGGTGGTTGTGAGGAGTAATGCTGTACAAAGATATCATTCAAGTATGGTACATAATCGCTACACATACACTCTGTCCACAAGGAGAATGTGTAAAACCTGACATATAAGACAAGATGGCACTACACAACACTGTGAGCAGCTTGAAGTATTATATTGTGTGGGCATGGGCAGGTGGTTGTGAGGAGTAATGCTGTACAAAGATATCATTCAAGTATGGTACATAACCGCTACACATACACTCTGTCCACAAGAAGAATGTGTAAAACCTGACATGTAAGACAAGATGGCACTACACAACACTGCGAGCAGCTTGAAGTATTATATTGTGTGGGCATGGGCAGGTGGTTGTGAGGAATAATTCTGTACAAAGATGTCATTCAAGTATGGTACATAACCGTACATATACGCTCTGTCGCTAACTGAGGAACATCCAGGACACCTTTTATCAGATGACGTATGATATTTCCTTGCCAGATATCGGATCCGAATATGTTAAAAGTACGCATAGATTTTATTATCTATGTAGTATTATAAGAATAAAAATGGAATCTGCATACTGGTGTAGGAATAGTAACCGTGGCTGTGAGGGACCATTTTGACGAATGATCTAGTCGATAATATAAGCAGGGGCAATTGCGCTCAGTGTTGTATAATTTGTTTATTTCCCATAACATCGTCCGTTATGTTATTATTTTATTACGTGTAAATTATGACAAATAGATATACAAATCGTGGTATGACATAGTTACGAGTATTCGTGGACATATCTGTTTCAATCAGCGTTTCGCTAATATATCTGAACAAAGAGTTTCTGCACATTTTTCTGTTTGTGTGTAAGATGGTTTTGTTTTCTTCACATGAGACATGTATAACTTTCAAACGGAAATTGAGTCAGGCACAACTATACGTGTTACTGGCGTAACAAAACGTCAGCTTAAGAAATAAATAAAACACATTTGTTTATTTTAATGGTCATCAAATAAATCTAAAGGCAGACATTTTTGTAAAATTGTTATTAAGTCGAATCGTAGTAAAAATTAAATTGCATGCCAACCCCTTACTTCTCGTAGTATTTTTCGTAATAATTTTTGCCTAAATGATGAAAAGTTGAATCTAAATCTAGAATCTCTTTGTTTTCAAAAGAAGAGCGTCCTAGTGTTTCCTTGCAATTGAACATGTACTGCGAGGCTAAGGCCCGTAATTATAAACGTCCTCCGAAGGCTTGCTGGCAAGCCCCTGGCCTTTATTCGCGCAGCAGTTCGCTGGCGGTCTTCCACCCTTCCTACACTATAGTTGTCTGCCGATGGATCGCCAGGAGATAGCCGGCTGAAAGGGAGTTGGATGGTTCTCCTTCATAAAATTGGGCAACACAGCCTCATTTTTAGCAGCGAACATAGACTCAAGTGCTCAAAGACCACTGTTGTGAACACACCTAACGTTAAAAATAAAATCGTTTCGATTTTGTTTCCTTGTCTGTAAACAATTTTGTTGTCTTTGCAGTGGGACACACGTGAGATATTCGAAGTGATTGAAAGAAGCCGCGGAAAAGTTTGACTATGAAAGGTAAAAATTCGACAGTGCGATACACTCCTAAAGAAAAAGCAATTTTTTTGACCTGATAAAAAAAAACAAAAACATAACTACAAATAAGAAAACTGACTCCGTGTCTAACTACAACAAAAGGAAATGTGGAAGAAAATCACTGCAGAATGTAATGCTTGCGATGTATCGCGCAGAGATGAACTGCAGTTGAAAAGGGATCTTCCATGTCCCTAATATATATTTTGGGTAGTCGCGCCTGTCTTTGGTCGTCTATTTATTCATAACAGTTGACAACTTCATCCATGTGCCACATGAATTCGTTAAAATTCCTCGCCATTTTTCATAACTGGTCTGTACAGAACAGCTGGTGATTCGCCGAATGAGGTCTGGCCGTCATTCACCTGCAATTTCCCAAAAAGTGGAAACTTGGTGGCGAATGGTTGTTCGCCGGCTACCCGCCGCTCTCTGAAAGAGGTCTATAATGTGCAAAACACCAGATTTGGGTGGAGGGAGATTGGTTGTACTTGGAAAGACGTTTATAATTACGGGCATAACACTTTATTACAATCTCTCGTTACATACATTCCCAAATATGCGAGAAGAATATTTTTGAACAGTTACATGCTTGTTTGTAGTGTGATGTAAGTTTTTCCCGTTGTATCCCTACAGAAATATAGACTAACTTTCCGGGATTTATAGCAGAAACGTTTCAGTTCCTATGTCAGGAGAGAGAGAGAGAGAGAGAGAGAGAGAGAGAGAGATAAAGAGAACACGACGGTGTCTGATATTGTTACGCTGTATAAAGAAGCTTATAATTTTAAGGAAAATTGTAGTTGAAGAAGGCACGATAGCCTAAACCAAGTATGTAAATATTTTATTGCTCTAGGATACCGATACGTAATATTCCAAGTTTTCACGTGGATATTAGAATATTTCTCCATTCCACCTTCATGGGAATACCTGCTTTTATGTGAAGATTATAAACCATAACAGACCGTTCTGGTTTGGCCATTACGTCACAAGACACATCGGAAAATACGTCCTTTTAAAATGAAAATTAATCGTTTAAATACCCTAAAAATCCCTTGTCACAGAAACAAGGTAATATGCCTTGACTATGATTTCCCACTCACACACATGCCAACACAGTTTACGAAATTTTATTGACAAAATTTCGGATTGGTTAACTCCTTTAATCAAATGAGAAACGTGATTCCAACAAAAAAAAAGTATACAATTCAACAACTGTTTTATGGACTGACAGAGATACAAGGCATAATTAAAGTGATGCACGTCAGAAAAACTGTGCGGCAGTAGAAATAGTTGAGAGGGCAACGAAGCTACGGGTCAGAAACTCTTGTCAACGTCGTAAATACGAGATGTCAACTACTGGTAAAATAATACGCCGACAAACGACATTAAAAACAAGTTGGCAGGCGTGTGTGTTCTGCTTTTAGGGGCAAGGCGAGTCGTGAGTCAACAGACAAGGCGAAGGAACATGGGTAGCACGGCGCCAGGCCGAGCCTAGGTAAACATATAGTACTCACACATTCCTACATTCCTACTTTCCATGGCATCTATAGTGTGCACACTCTCCTACTTACCTGGCTCGTCTATCTATATCGTATAGTCATAATTTTATTACACCAGAAACAACACCACTAGACAGTAATATAATAATCTTTACATTGCTAGTATTCTCTCATATCCTCCTGAATTATTGTTGTATGTATGTCCCCTCACCTAACAACCAGACGTAAAGTTATATTTTATGTCATCTCAACCTAACCAGGAGACATATAGTTATATAGTATGTCCTCTCAATCAAACCAACAGATATATAGTTATATTGTATGTTCTCTCATCTAACCACCAGGCATTTAGTTATATTGTATGTCCTCTCAACCTAACCACCATACATATAGTTATATTGTATATACTATCAACTAACCACCAGACGTATAGTTATATAGTATGTCCTCTCACCTAACCACCAGACGAATAGTTATATAGTATGTCCTCTCAACCTAACCACCAGACATATAGCTATATAGTATGTCCTCTCAACGTAACCACCAGATGTATAGTTATATAGTGTGTCCTCTCAACTAACCACCACACATATAGTTATAGACTGTGTCCTCTCACCTAACCACCAGACATATAGTTATATATTATGTACTCTCACCTAACACTAGACATATAGTTATATTGTTGTTCATATCACCTAACACCAGACATATAGTTATATAGTACGTCCTCTCACCTAACCACCAGACATATAGTTATATAGTATGTCCTCTCACCTAACAACAGACATATAGTTATATAGGATGTCCTCTCACCTAACCAAAAGACGAATAGTTATATTGTATGTCCTCTCACCTAACCACCAGACATATAGTTATATAGTATGTCCTCTCACCTAACACCAGCCATATAGTTATATAGGATGTCCTATCACCTAACCACCAGACGAATAGTTATATAGTATGTCCTCTCAACCTAACCACCAGACATATAATTATATGGGATGTCCTCTCACCTAACATCAGACATATAGTTATATAGTATGTCCTCTCAACCCAACACCAGACATATAGTTATATAGTATGTACCTCTCACCTAGCCACCAGGCATATAGTATTATTGTTTGTCATCTCACCTAACCACCAGACATTTAGTTATATGGTATGCCCTCACACCTAACCACCAGATATATAGTTATATTGTTCGTCATCTTACCTAACACCAGACATATAGTTATATAGTACGTCCTCTCACCCAACACCAGACATATAGTTATATAGTACGTCCTCTCACCTAACACCAGACATATAGTTATATAGTATGTCCTCTCACCTTACAGCAGACATATAATTATATAGTATGTCCTCTCACCTAACCCCCTGAGATATTGTTATATTGTATGTCCTCTTACCTAACACCAGACATGTAGTTATATTGTATGTCCTCTCACATAACACCAGACATATAGTTATATAGTATGTCCTCTCACCTAACACCAGACATATAGTTATATAGGTTGTCCTCTCACCCAACACCAGACATATAGTTATATAGTATGTCCTCTCACCTAACCACCTGAGATATTGTTATATTGTATGTCCTCTTACCTAACACCAGACATATAGTTATATTGTATGTCCTCTCACCAAACTCCAGACATATAGTTATATAGGATGTCCTCTCACCTAACACCAGACATATAGTTATATAGTATGTCCTCTCACCAAACCACATGAGATATTGTTATATTGGATGTCCTCTTACCTAACACCAGACATATAGTTATATAGTATGTCCTCTCAACCTAACAACCAGACATATAGTTATATAGGATGTCCTCTCACCTAACGCCAGACATATAGTTATATAGTATGTCCTCTCACCTTACAGCAGACATATAGTTATATAGTATGTCCTCTCACCTAACCAACTGAGATATCGTTATATTGTATGTCCTCTTACCTAACACCAGACATATAGTTATATAGGATGTCCTCTCACCCAACACCAGACATATAGTTATATAGTATGTCCTCTCACCTAACCACCTGAAATATTGTTATATTATATGTCCTCTTACCTAACACCAGATATATAGTTATATTGTATGTCCTCTCACCAAACACCAGACATATAGTTATAAAGTATGTCCTCTCACCTTACAGCAGACATATAGTTATATAGTATGTCCTCTCACCTAACCAACTGAGATATTGTTATATTGTATGTCCTCTTACCTAACACCAGACATATAGTTATATCGTATGTCCTCTCACATAACACCAGACATATAGTTATATAGTATGTCCTCTCACCTAACACCAGACATATAGTTATATAGGATGGTCTCTCACCCAACACCAGACATATAGTTATATATTATGTCCTCTCACCTAACCACCTGAGATATTGTTATATTGTATGTCCTCTTACCTAACACCAGACATATACTTATATTGTATGTCCTCTCACCAAACTCCAGACATATAGTTATATAGGATGTCCTCTCACCTAACACCAGACATATAGTTATATAGTATGTCCTCTCACCTAACCACCTGAGATATTGTTATATTGTATGTCCTCTTAACTAACACCAGACTTATAGTTATATAGTATGTCCTCTCAACCTAACAACCAAACATATAGTTATATAGGATGTCCTCTCACCTAACGCCAGACATATAGTTATATAGTATGTACTCTCACCTTACAGCAGACATATACTTATATAGTATGTCGTCTAACCTAACCAACTGAGATATCGTTATATTGTATGTCCTCTTACCTAACACCAGACATATAGTTATATAGGATGTCCTCTCACCCAACACCAGACATATAGTTATATAGTATGTCCTCTCACCTAACCACCAGAGATATTGTTATATTGTATGTCCTCTTACCTAACACCAGACATATAGTTATATTGTATGTCCTCTCACCAAACACCAGACATATAGTTATATAGTATGTCCTCTCACCTTATAGCAGATATATAGTTATATATTATGTCCTCTCACCTAACCAACTGAGATATTGTTATATTGTATGTCCTCTTACCTAACTACCATACATATAGTTATATAGTATGTCCTCTCAACCTAACAACCAGACATAAGGATGTCCTCTCACCTAACACCAGACATATAGTTATATATTATGTCCTCTCACCTAACCACCAGAAATTAGTTATATAGTATGTACTCTCGACAAAACCACCAGACTCATAGTTATATAGTATGTCCTCTCAACTAACACCAGACATATAGTTATATTGTATTTCCTCTCACCTAACAACAGACATATAGTTATATTGTTAATCATCCCACCTAACCACCAGACATATAGTTATATAGTATGTCCTCACACCTAACACGAGACAAATAGTTAAATTGTTGGTCATCTCACCTAACCACCAGACATATAGTTATACAGAATTTTCTCTAAACTAACACCAGACATATTGTTATCTTGTTGGTCATTTCACCTAACACCAAACATATAGTTTTATTGTATGTCATCTCACCTAACACCAGACATATAGTTATATAGTATGTCCTCTAACTTAACACCAGACATTATTTATATAGTATGTCCTCTTACCTAACACCAGACAGTTATTTAGTATGTTAACTCACCTAACTACCAGACATATAGTTATATGGTTTGTCATCTCACCTAACACCAGACATATAGTTATATAGTATGTCATCTCATCTAACTACCAGACATTAAGTTATATAGAATGTCATCTCACCTAACTACCAGACATATAGTTATATAGTATGTCATCTCACCTTATCACCAGATATATAGTTATATGGTTGGTCATCTCACCTAACCACCAGACATATAGTTATATAGTATGTCCTCTCACCTAACACCAGACATTTAGTTATATAGTATGTCATCTCACCTAACATCAGACATAAAGTTATATAGCTTGTCATCTACCGTTTAAGGTTTATAGTATGTCATCTCACCTAACACCAGACATATAGTTATATTGTTGGTCATCTCACCTAACCACCAGACATATTGTTATATAGTATGTACTCTCACAAAAAACCAGACATATAGTTATATTGTTGGTCATCTCACCTAACCACCAGACATATAGTTATATAGTATGTCATCTCACCTAACCACCAGACATATTGTTATATAGTATGTACTCTCACAAAAAACCAGACATATAGTTATATTGTTGGTCATCTAACCTAACACCAGACATATAGTTATATAGTATGTCATCTCACCTTATCACCAGACATATAGTTATATTGTTGGTCATCTCACCTAACACCAGACATATAGTTATATTGTATGTCATCTCACCATCGCCGGACATATAGTTATATATTATGTCCTCTCACCAACACCAAACATATAGTTATATAGTATGTCCTCTCACCTAACACCGGACATTTAGTTATATAGTATGTCCTCTCACCTAACACGAGATATATAGTTATATAGTATGTCATCTCACCTTATCACCACACATATAGTTATATTGTTGGTCTTCTCACATAACCACCAGACATTTAGTTATATAGTAAGTCCTCTCACCTAACAACAGACATTTAGTTATATAGTTTGTCATCACACCTAACCACCAGACATATAGTTATATAATATATCCTGTCATCTAACACAAGACATTAAGTTATATAGTTTGTCATCTCACCTTACCACCAGACATATAGTTATATAGTATGTCATCTCACCTAACCACCAGACATATAGTTATATAGTATGTCATCTCACCTAACGCCTGACATATAGTTATATAGTATGTCCTCTCACCTAACACAGGACATATAGTTATATAGTATGTCCTCTCACCCAACACCAGACATATAGTTATATAGTATGTCTTCTTACCTAAAACCAGACATTTAGATATATAGTATGTCCTCTCACCTAGCATGAGATATTTAGTTATATAGTATGTCCTCTCACATAACACGTGATATAAAGTTATATTGTATGTCATCTCAGCTAACACCAGACATACAGTTATATAGTATGTCCTCTTACCTAACCACCAGACATAAAGTTGTATAGTATGTCATCTCATCTAACACCAGACATATAGTTATATAGTATGTCCTCTCACTTAATACCAAATATATAGTTATATTGTTGGTCATCTCACCTAATACCAGACATATTGTTATTTAGTATGTCCTATCACCTAACACCAGACCTATAGTTATATAGCATGTCCCCTCACCAAACACCAGGCATATAGTTATATAGTATTGCATCTCACCTAACCACAAGACATATTGTTATATAGTATGTCATCTCACCTAACACCAGACATATAGTTATATTGTTTGTCATCTCACCTAACCACCAGACATATAGTTATATTGTATATCATCTCACCTAACCATCAGACATATAGTTATATTGTATGTCATCTCACCTAACCACCAGGCATAAAGTTATATAGTATGTCATCTCACCTAACCACCAGACATATAGTTATATTGTTGGCCATCTCACCTAACCACCAGACATATTGTTATATTGTATGTCATCTCACCTAACCACCAGACATATAGTTATTCTGTATGTCATCTCACCTAACGCCAGACATATAGTTATATAGTATGTCCTCTCACATAACACCAGACATATAGTTATATAGTATGACCTCTCACCTAACACGAGATATATAGTTCTATAGTATGTCATCTCACCTTATCACCAGACATATAGTTATATTCTTGTTCATCTCACCTAACCACCGGACATATAGTTATATAGTATGTCCTCTCACCTAACACCAGACAATTAGTTATATTGTATGCCCTCTCACCTAACCACCTAAGATATTTTTATATTGTATGTCCTCTTACATAACACCAGACATATAGTTATATTGTATGTCCTTTCACCCAACACCAGACATATAGTTACATAGTATGTCCTCTCACCTAACCAACAGACATATAGTTATATAGTATGTCCTCTCACCTAACACCAGTCATATAGTTATATAGGATGTCCTCTCACCTAACACCAGACATATAGTTATAAGGTTTGTCATCTCACCTAACCACCAAACATATAGTTATATTGTTTGTCATCTCACCTAACCACCAGACATATAGTTATATTGTATATCATCTCACCTAACCGTCAGACATATAGTTATATTGTATGTCATCTCACCTTACCACCAGACATAAAGTTATATAGTATGTCATCTCACCTAACCATCAGACATATAGTTATATTGCATGTCATCTCACCTAACCACCAGACATATAGTGTTATTCTGTATGTCATCTCACCTAACGCCAGACATTTAGTTATATAGTTTTCCTCTCACATAACACCAGACATATAGTTATAAAGTATGTCCTCTCACCTAACACCAGACATTTAGTTATATAGTATGTCCTCTCACCTAACACGAGATATATAGTTCTATAGTATGTCATCTCACCTTATCACCAGACATATAGTTATATTCTTGTTCATCTCACCTAACAACCAGACATATAGTTATATAGGATGTCCTCTCACCTAACGCCAGACATATAGTTATATAGCATGTCCTCTCAACCTAACAACCAGACATATAGTTATATAGTATGTCCTCTCATCTAACACCAGACATATTGTTATATAAGATGTCCTCTCACCTAACACTAGACATATAGATATATAGTATGTCCTCTCACCTAACACCAAACATATAGTTATATTGTTGGTCATCTCACCTAACACCAGACATATTGTTATTTAGTAAGTCCTATCACCTAACACCAGACCTATTGTTGTATAGCATGTCCTCTCACGAAACACCAGGCATATAGTTATATTGTTGGTCATCTCACCTAACCACGAGACATAGAGTTATATAGTATGTCCTCTCACCTAACACCAGACATATAATTATATTTTTGGTCATTTCACCTAACACCAAAAATATAGTTATATATGATGTCCTCTCACCTAACACCAGTCATATAGTTATACTTTTGGTCACTTTAGCTAACACCAGACATATAGTTACATTGTATGTGCTCTCACCTATCCACCAGACATATAGTTATATTGTTTGTACTCTCACCAAACACCAGACATATAGTTATATAGTATGTGTTCTCACATAACACCTGACATATAGTTATATATTATTTACTCTCACCTAACCACCAGAAAAATATTTATGTAGTATGTACTCTCGACATAACCACCAGACTCATAGTTATATAGTATGTCTTCTCAACTAACACCAGACATATATTTATATTGTATTTCCTCTCACCTAACAACAGACATATAGTTATATTGTTAATCATCCCACCTAACCACCAGACATAGAGTTATATAGTATGTCCTCTCACCTAACACCAGACATTTAGTTATATAGTATGTCCTCTCCCCTAACACGAGATATTTAGTTATATTGTATGTCATCTCACCTAACACCAGACATATAGTTATATAGTATATCCTCTTACATAACGCCAGACATATAGTTATATAGCATGTCCTCTCACCTAACACCTGACATATAGTTATATTTTTGGTCATCTAACCTTACACCAAACATAGAGTTATATAGTATGTCATCTCATTAAACCACCAGACATATAGTTACATAGTATGTCCTCTCACCTATCACCAGTCATATAGTTATATTGTTGGTCATTTAACCTTACACCAGATATACAGTTATATAGTATGTCATCTCACCTAACGCTGGACATAGAGTTATATAGTATGTCCTCTCACTTTACACCAGACATATAATTATATAATATGTCCTCTCACCTAACACCATACATATAGTTATATAGTATATCTTCTCACCTAACACCAGACATTTAGTTATATAGTATGTCCTCTCACCTTACACGAGATATTAGTTATATAGTATGTCCTCACACCTAACACGAGATATAAAGTTATAATGTATGTCATCTCACCTAACACCAGACATATAGTTATATAATATGTCCTCTTACCTAACGCCAGACATATAGTTATATAGCATGTCCTCTCACCTAATACCAAATATATAGTTATATTGTTGGTCATCTCACCTAACACCTGACATATTGTTATTTAGTATGTCCTATCACCTAACACCAGACCTATATTTATATAGCATGTCCTCACACCAAACACCAGGCATATAGTTATATTGTTGGTCATCTCACCTAACCACCTGTCATATAGTTATATAGTATGTCCACACAACATAACCACCAGACTCATAGTTAAATAGTATGTCCTCTCAACTAACACCAGACATATAGTTATATAGTATGACCTCTCACCTAACCACCAGTCATTTAATCATATTGTTGGTCATCCCACCTTACCACGAGACATATAGTTATATAGTATGTGTTCTCACCTAACACCAGACATATAATTATATTTTTGGTCATTTCACCTAACACCAAACATATAGTTATATATGATGTCCTCTCACCTAACACCAGTCATATAGTTATACTGTTGGTCATCTCAGCTAACATTAGACATATAGTTATATTGTATGTGCTGTCACCTAACCACCAGACATATAGTTATATTGTTTGTACTCTCACCTAGTACCAGACATATAGTTATATAGTATGTCATCTCACCTAACACCAGACACATAGTTATACAGTGTGTCCTCTCACCTAACACCAGACATATAGTTATATATTATGTCCTCTCACCTAACCACCAGAAAAATAGTTATATAGTATGTACTCTCGACATAACCACCAGACTCATAGTTATATAGTATATCCTCTCAATTTACACCAGACATATAGTTATATTGTATTTCCTCTCACCTAACAACAGACATATAGTTATATTGTTGGTCATCCCACCTAACCACCAGACATAGAGTTATATAGTATGTCCTCGAAACAAACACCAGACATATTGTAATCTTGTTGGTCATTTCACCTAACACCAAACATATAGTTTTATTGTATGTCATCTCACCTAATAACAAATATATAGTTACATTGTTGGTCATCTTACCTAACACTAGACATATTGTTATATAGTATGTCCTCTAACCTAACACAATATATTTAGTTATATAGTATGTCCTCTCACCTAACACGAGATATATAGTTATATTGTATGTCATCTCACCTAACAGCACACATATAGTTATATAGTATGTCCTCTTACCTAACGCCAGACATATAGTTATATAGCATGTCCTCTCACCTAACTCCAGACATATAGTTATATTGTTGGTCATCTAACCTAACACCAGACATATAGTTATATAGTATGTCATCTCACCTAACACCAGACGTATAGTTATATAGTATGTCATCTCACCTAACCACCAGATATATAGTTATATAGTATGTCATCTCACCTAACACCAGACATATAGTTATATTGTTGGTCATCTAACCTAACCACCAGACATATAGTTATATAGTATGCCATCTCACCTAACCACCAGACATATAGTTATATAGTATGTCATCTCACCTAACACCAGACATATAGTTATATAGTATGTCATCTCATCTAACACCAGTTATATAGTTATATAGTATGTCCTCTCACCTAACACCAGACATTTAGTTATATAGTATGTCCTCTCATCTAACACCAGTCATATAGTTATATAGTATGTCCTCTCACCTAACACCAGGCATATAGTTATATAGTATGTCCTCTCACCTAACACCAGACATATAGTTATATTGTTGGTCATCTAACCTAACACCAGACATATAGTTATATAGTATGCCATCTCACCTAACCACCAGACATATAGTTATATAGTATGTCATCTCACCTAAC
>PNEQ01062112.1:0-27388 GCA_003012365.1 Medauroidea extradentata | reverse complement strand
GGAGGGCGTGGTTTAGGCACCGCTGCCTCTTGCGCTCACGTGGTTGGATGCTTTCCCGTATGTGCAAGCGGTACTGCCGCCTCTGTGGTTCCGTAATCATGGGGCGTGGTTCGCATGACGGGCTAAGTTGGTAGAGGAGTGTGGGCATCGTGCATCAAACCTTTATGTGAGCAGGGGTTGCTGTGAGGGGATGAAATCGCTACTGTAAAATTAAACGAGACCTGTCCTACACGACAGTGATGTGCAGAGGGCAGGCTGCCCGGTAGGGCCAGCTCATCAGGGAGGACGAGCACTCGGAGAGCTCGGGTCGTGCGGCCGACATCCACAGCGTTAGCTGATTTAATTCCTTCCCACTCGGCTTCATGCAGGAGACTATTTAGGCACTCCCCACACCTCGATGCACACACAAGACACTCGCCAGAGATATGGGGCACCTGGATGCCCACTCACACAATACAATACTAAAACACAAGGGGATTCGGCGGATTTTCAGGATCCCATAATGTTAAGACCGTGAAACCTCTAGCCAATAAAAAACACTCATACTCTCTGAAGTGGTTATTGAAGAATCACCATACATACATACACATATCACTACGGCGGTGGTTAAGGCGGACCCGAACCTATGCCCGTCCGGTGGGCGAAACTGCACTGCAAAAACTGCCATGTGGGCTGGATGAAAATTTTAATAAAGTAAAGCCCCAGGGCGTCACGAGTTGCGGGGGGGGGGAGGTAACTCTGGACATGTAATAAAATAAAGTGAAATAGGTTCCAGACACGAACATTAACTATTGATAGACTATGATAGGTTGAACAAAGACTTGCTGGTGCCCGGAGAGACACAGGGCCGACCTCCCCTTACGCCGCTAACTGCCAACTGACGAGCCCGTGAGGGTGCACCTGCCTTGTCCAAAAAGATCCCACCACGCGCTTATTGTTACACAAAATCCCTTAAACAAAAATTGGATAACTTTAAATGCAAATTCTTGACAGTTATAATCCCAAATATAATTAAGGAATGTTTCTATAATTATTTTCAGACATGCAGTTTTCAGTTATCCAGAAATTTATGTTATGTTAAATTACTGTAATGTGTAGAATAGCTCTTGAATTTTAATGAAGGAACGGAAAACACTTGAAAGCAATTAACAAAATTCATATATTTAAATTCACTAAAATTGACTTGCAGAATTTGACGCAGCATGGCTAGCCGCGTAGGCGAGACCATGTTGCCAGCTTACCGCAGGGGTGTTTCACCGATGTTTGAGGTATAACATGACAGTTATGTTACCTATAGTAAACTCTATATTAGTGCAAAAAGCAACAGATATGAGCTAGAGATCTGCTTTACTTTCCAATATACTGCTACACAAAATTTGGGTGTTAGCTTGACGCGAGCAGGGGTCACGGAGAGCAGTTAAATGCTGATCTTACCTCCGGTGAAGTTGGGGATATAGAATTCTCACACTGCAGTGGTGTGTGAGAAACAGATTGCCTGGTAGCGCCAGTTCGTCAGAGAGGATGAACACTCGGAGACCATGGTCGTGTGGCCGATGGCCAAGATGTTACTATGTTAATCTCTCCTGCTCGATTTAGGGGAATGTTAAGGCATTCCCTACCTCGTTGCACACAACAAAGCACTCACCAGGGATATCGGGCACCTGGATGTCCTTGCATAAACAACACAAAGCACTGGGGGAATGCGGGTTGGAGGGTACCGCATACTGACCGCCGAGATGCAGCGAGTCAATAAACATCACACTTACTGTGGTATGTTCTTATTGTAGCTTGGCACCGTACATCCATGCGATACAAACACGAATATGAATCTGAGCCCGTCTTGTGAGCGACGCTGCTAAGAAAAAGCCATGTGTGCATAGAAGTAATTAAAATTAATTTAATCACCTGAACACACACAAGTGGCAGGGGTGAGGGGTATTTCCAGGTACAGCAAACGTAAATGAAAATGTTACATTGAAATTTCATGCTATGGATACACTAAATGGTTGTACGATGGAAGTGATGGTGTCCGAATCGACACAGAGTCGCCTGCCTTGTCACACCGCTAACTGCCATCTGACGAGCCTTTCGCGCGATCCAGACAGTGAGCCTGCCGGTGGCTGGAAAAACTCATCAATTACAGTATAACACTGCAAAACATAAGGGACAAGAGCCCAAAATGCTTTAAATATTGCAACTTGCAGATTATAGTCCCAAAAACCTCTTGGGAATGTTTGTGTACAATTTTATAGAAATTTGGTTTCTGCACACTTGATGCACCCACAATGTAACATTGAATTGAAAAGAAGTGAAATTTAGTATATCATTAATTATAAAAACATGTAGAAGCACTACAGTGACTCTAATTATTTGGCAAATACACAGTTACACCTTTAAAATTACATATAAAAAATTGTGTGGCTATGAGGGTTGCGTGGGAGAGACCACTTTGCTCGCGAGGTGCGAGGCTGTTTCTACGAAATAGTGGGGTTAATACTAACAATTAATACTAAAGCTTGATTCGTACCTAAACAGGTTCACCCCAGCCCGTTGTTAGAATCAACAACTGGCAGTGTGACTCCCGTTGCTCTGTTTCACTTACAAGTAGCCGAACACGTGCTGCTAACTTGCAGTTCAATTTACGGGGCTTGTGAGCTACGGGGCACTTTCCTACCAGCAATGGATAGGTTTCTCTAGGGGTTTCGCAACATAGGGACACTGCCCGAACGTCGGGGGTGGCGTCTGATGCCGCTGCTTCTTATCGCTATTTGGCCGGATGTTTTCCCATATGCGTGGGCTGTGCTAACCGCCCTGGCCATTCCGAATTAGTAGTGTGGCGCATACGACAGGCTGCACTGAAAGGGGATGCGGAAAAGTCTTCTTCAAGCTCTAACAATGAAGTACAGTATACATTACCAGTTCACAACTGTAATGATATATGTGTACATTGTATTTGTACGAAAGGATATTCTGCACTGTTCTAACCTGGTCTAACAGCACAGGTCTGCCAGATCGGCGACTAAAATTACAGCTTCTGCAGTTTTTTGCGTTCTTTTAAAGGCCAACAAGAAACAACTCTTCAGATTATGACCGCTCGTTAAGCATCCAACGACTGAGTAGATCCAGTCATGCGACCAACACTAAAGAGAAGGATTAGCCTATATATAACATGTTTTCCCAAGCACTTTATGTAACTGATTTAAATATATAAATTCACTGGTGGTTCCCATTCAACACAAGAATTTCCTAGTTGGATTGTACTTTTTACAGGTGGGATCAGAAAAAACATACCTATTAATATTGCCATCGCGCCTGGAGTCGGAGAGGGTTGGTTTGGAGAATGGTAAAGTGGAATAAAATAATTGTTGTGCTGTGGTTGTGGTTATGTTGATCTCTGTGTGCCACCTAACATTATGCCCGGTTAGGATGGTGGTGGTGATTCATGGTCGCGTATTGTAAGGCTGGCATGCCTCTCCTCCCTGCGGTGATGTTGGCTGGTTGGTCAGGTTATGGGAGCACTCGGAGAAAACTAGCTCTCTCACCACATGGACTTTTCAGGCTGTCCACACACAGCCCCTTGCCCTAGGACCGTAATTTGGTCAGCTCTAAATCCCTAATGAAATGTCTGTACACAAAATAATTACTTTGGTTGCATGTTTATTTATTGATATTGAAGTACAAACAACTGGTGGTAGACTTGCAATACATACACGTGGTCATGGCACTCTTGTAGTTACGTTGCTTTAACTGTTGAACTTACATGGCACGTAGGCCTAAAAATTACATTAGCACAATACAAAAGTGGTTGCTAGTTGACTAAAAAGTTTCCGGAGTCGGCCGGTACCACGACAGTGATCTCCCGTCCCGAACATGCAGGTGTGGAGATTAGGTTGAAGGATATTGGCGTTAAGCGCACGACTCAAAAACCTGGGGGTAACGGAGAGGATAAAAATAAGCATTGAATAAAAATATACGTGAACAGAACTATGAATATCATTGATTTGCAAAAGTGGAATTCCTCTCTGGGATGTACGTCCTACCACGTGGCCTGTCGGAACTGGGGCGAGACAATGACCGCAGGTGCGTGCCAAGATGTTATTTGTCCCGTTATTCGATGCGAAATGAAGGTGAGGTGAAACACATTAAAACCCTTTGTGTGGATGAGTGTTAAATACTTATTAATATTGATTAGAACATACTTATACTTTAACACATGTGTAGAACAAATAAACATATTTAAAATAAAACACTCTTAAACATAATTACGTGACAATGTGACTTAAAATTAACATTATTCTCTTTTTAATACTTTAGTGTCACCATTGCCCTTATTGATTACATAACAGAGTTCTTAAATTAATTTTGAATTGCTGAAAAATATTTGATTTCGATTGGATTAGAATGAACCATTATAACATAAATATATAACATAATACTTTAATTTTATTTGGCATTTTTATCAAAAAGTAAATTATATTATAATAATGGTAATATTACCACCGAATATTTCTCAAGTTGATGGAAATATTTGATAGATTATCTTAACCCCAAGCAAATAATATTTTAAACGTTCTTCATAAGTTGTGTAGTATATTATAATGTAAATTGGTTTTTGCCAATTACATTGCGCCAGTGTCGTCAAGTTGCTGTTCAAATATAGGAATTACAATATTCATAGCAACTATAGAAGTTCATATTTGTACTGCTTCGAGTGTACCGGTAATATCCGTAGGGAGGGTTAATGCTCGTTGGGTAATATTAAGAAGAAATCATTTTTCGTGTACTTGTTTCAGACAGCGCGTATCTCCTTTCTTTGCATCCTTATCTTGGTGTCTGTCATACAAAAAGTTCAAATTTAGGTTAAAATAAATATAAAACAGGAAATAAATTAATGGAATGTCGTTTCTGAAAGGTCGGCATTTTACGCGTCAGATATCGGTAAGCCTTTTTTTTTGACATTGTATTTTGTTATTCTTTCATACCATGAATTTTTTTAGGTTATGTTACGTAACGTAGTTCATTAAGGTAATTTCAAGAAACGAGCCGCTTAGTCTTAGTTTACGAAGACGGTAAGGATTTAGATTTTATTTTACTTTTAAAATCTCACTGTCGTTCTCTCTAACATTGTAATCACCCTTGATAAACTCAGAGGGCCGCGGTGGATGGTCATACTATTCGCCTCCTTTAAGGATATCTGGGTTCGATTCTGGGCGACGGAATTTCGCATGTGGGAATAGGGCTGGACGATGCCGTTGTTCGTAGGGTTTTCTCGGGGATATCCCATTTACCCCGCCCCTTCATTCCGGCGCCGCTCCATACCTCATGTCACCCCTCATCGGCCCTGATGTTATGCACTGACCAAAGTCTCGACATCCACTCACTTGATTAACTCTCACCTACACTGCAAAATTGGTATCTTAAAATAATGTATGCATCTTTAGAATGTGTTTGCATTATGTATCTGTTCATTTAAGAAACATTTCTGACAAGCACTTAATAATGTCATTTGCATCTATTGAAGCACATACACGTTTTCACAAAACTTTTTTCCTGTTGTAATATTTATATCTCGGACAGCACATTCACATTAAAGCATCTGTGTTAGGACTTAATTTAGCGTCATATGCCACCAACGTTAATACAGTACCAGTCTAACACAAATACTAGAAGATTTTTTCCAACACCATTTGTTGACTGCTATGATTTACAGAAAAGTCTGTGTCACTGTACTTGAAAAATGATTAGTTTGCCATAGATTTTATTTCTGTAATTATTTTTGACTTTGCAGCTTTTAGCCTCAAGGGTGCTAAAGCCGAATCTGGTTGCTCGCAACTTACCCTATTAACCTCTATGTGCAGTGCGCACATGGCATACAATCTTTCTGTAGGTAGTTCGCCTGGCCGTAACTTCAAGCTGTCGACCTATATTTTATGGTGCCTTAATGTACATAGAAGTGTAATGCAGGTTTAAATACTGCGCTGAAGGTTCTGTATAGAAAATGAAGCAACTAATACTGAACATAGGCTACACTTGATTTGCACATGTTGTTCACGCACATACAAACTATAGGGTTGGGCTGTTTTGAATTTGAAGACAACAGTGCTTGTTTCAACACAAGATGCAAGTTGCGTGCATCCGTTTAAGTTTAAGCAACATCTAGCCAAACAGAATATTTCAGCATATGCTTTTCTTAAAAGGAAATTATGTAATCACATAAAGTAGTGCACTGTTTCATTGCTTTATGTCTGTATTCTCGAAATCCATAATCCCTGTAGGGGCCTAATTTGAAGTCTTCTATTTAGTGCATCAGGTAAATTTACCAAAAATTCAACTCATATGTATTTATTCTTTTATTCTTCCAGTAGTTCTACCATAAACTTTTTCATATATTCTGTCATTCTTAAACAAGTTCTCCGAGCTAGGCTAAATAGAAACCATTATAACTGGTCGAAATGTATTTTTGTTGATATTTCTACCTGTGTTTTTATAATTTTAATGTTGCAATTGTCATACTTCGGTACAACTTATTAATTTTGATGAAGTCTGACACTGAGCATTTGTAAACACTTGAGAGCATTGCAAGTGGAAACTTTATATAATACCACTGTAGTTTTTCGATTAGATAGCCGCAAGAAAACAACCTAGATGTATTTAACCTGAGTTTTGCGACCCATTCACATTGTCCTGACTGTAAGGCGCTACATTAAATATCTATATAAGCTTAACATTTGTACTGACCTTCCAAATGCTGTCTGTTAGCCTGGCAAAATATGTATAGGCTTCAATAATATATTGTCGGAATGTAAATTGTAAATAGTTAATATTAACTGTGACAAAGTATAAACTATAGTTAAACTTATGCACCTTCTTTTAGACAAAGAAATTCTGGTCAAGTACTGCTTTCATAGCTTTTAAATTATGCAGATTATAATTTGTGAGGTAACTTTAAATGGATGTGTTACCAAATTACGTTTGCAAATAAAGTAAAGAAATGAAGTACAATTAAAAATTTGAAATTGAGAAATGCTTTTTTAAAAAAAAAGTTAGGTCTTCAGTGTTTTTTTTTTATGTTGCATCTACCAAAAGAGCAACTGTGTGTTTCAGGAATTGCACAGATCGTAAAAAAGAAAAAAAAAAACATTGTTTTAAATGTTTCGCCTAAAGTTACGACCTGCTGAAATTACGCAGGAAAAGACGGTGTGAGTGCATGTATGTAGTATGTGTTCATGTATGTGCGTGTGTTTGTACGTGAATGCGTGCAGTTTTGAGTTTATTTTCCAATATAGCTGGTTGAAAAAATTATTTTTTCTTGTGTGTTTCAAGAAATTGTAATTTTAATGTGCAGGATGTCTCGAAAGTACTCACATATGCCCTTGTATAAATTTTTTTTTGTAGAGTTGTAACTTAAAACACAGACATCATGTGCAGTGTTCTTGGAATGAAAAAAAGTGCAGTTTTAACACACTTCACAGCTGTTTGGGTGCCTTACAGGCACAGTTTATAACAACTAAAGTAAAGGTAATGCTGTCACTGTTATTATGCAGGTTGAGTCAGTATGTGAGTGTATTAATTTTGTTCCATGTTAGCTAACAAAATTGTTTTTAAATTTGCCCATCATATGAATAGTGTCTGAGTAAAGCTACCCTGAATATCTTATTTAAATCTACATTTTCAACTGAAAATGGTTTACATTGAAAGATGAACTAACTTTGTATTGAGTTACTTTTTTACAATCTGTCGCCATTCAAAATTAATCACTGCCCTGTATCGTCCCGTATAGATAGATGATAGCGTTCCTTGTGGAGCAGTGTACAACAGGTACTTATGTCGTTACAGATACTGTCGAGACTGTGGTCTGGCGCTGAGTCGCAGCACAGCAGCAGTGCAGAGATCAAAGTCAAGAAGATTCTGAAAGAGAAGTTTCCAACAGCAAAAGTGATCGAAGTAACAGACATTTCAGGTAGGTTCAAGTTTGGTACCCTTGTAGTTGAATTGCTCTGGACGTAATATTATATCCATGTATTTGTGAGGGGCCGCAGTTTGCGCAGTATTTAGAACACTCTCCTCCCACCATGGCCATCACAGTTCATTTCCTCCAGATATTAGCATATTTGAATCGTGCCAGACGATGCCGCTGGTTGGCGGGTTTTCTCGGGAATCTTCCATTTTCCTATCCGCTCGTTCCGGCATCACTCCGTACGTCGTGTCACCCCTCACCAGTGCTAACGACCTAGATGATAACCGCTTCACTTCCGTGTAGTTGTGATTCAACACTGCTGCTGGATGTTTGCTCATTGCCGTAAGTAAATGCTGCACCCTAACTGAGACTGTAGAAGCTCGTTATAATGCGAGTACTCTGTGAGGTAGACTAATGTCGGCCTGCGTTTCAACATCTCTGTGAAGTTCTGGGCGTCGCTAGTCATTAATTTTTACAGACTGGGGGTGTAACAGTCATCTACTGAATTGTAAGTTAATCATATATGCCACTAGCATTACTTCGTACATCAGTAGTAATGGGCAGCTAATTCACCGATTTTTCCACGTTCAATCACTAAATTCATAAAAGAAAACAGTCGCTGCTGGTATCGGTTGTAGTGAAATTTGGTTGGCGTTTTGCACCAGCCTTCTAAAAGGCAAAACAACTTAGTGTAATTGTTAAAGTAGCTGTTCAGGGTAAAAAATATATTTTTAGAACGTGTATGTAAAAAATAGCCTAAAAAAAATTCTAAGAATTTTGGCGTTTGCCACATTGTGATAGCTGTAACAAGAGCACTGCATTCGAAACTTTTCCTATCTGCGTGTGACATCATAAGCATTATAGACCGGCTGCGGCCAGGTGCAATAGTCTCGTATTAATTATTGTACTTGCGTTGTGCAGTCTGGTTTAGTGTGACAGTCCATCGGCACGTGTATTAAGTTTTATTTGTGATGGCTGATAATTTCAAACCTTACCAACTTGAGCCTTTCGCTGGCTTACGTCGAAGTGATAAAAAACCTGAAAGTGTTCAAGATATGACTCGGCGAACGTGTCTTGTTTTGAAAATAAGTGAAAATTTTCCCAATGCTGTTAATGTTTATACTGGTTTCACTTCTAGTGCAATGGTAGAGAGGTTTTACTTAGTTTAGCATTCAGTGTTATTTACTAATATTTCAGTTTCACTGTGCTGTGTTTTAAGTGAAGGCTCTTACATTATGTGTGCCATAATTCCAAGACATAGCAGTGAACAGTTTTCCATTTCATTATAAAATGTTTGAAATAAATTAGTAACAACTATGCATCTGAATTGCAGTTTTAAATCCTGTGGTTTATAATTAAATTCTAATTCACACAAACCTTTTCATTTTTGATTATTAGCCCCTAATTTATTATTTCAACAAGGAAAAATGAAAAATTTAAGCCACACTGCAAAAATATTAATTTTACACATTGAAAACCAGTGCAAAAATGTTTTCTACTCACCTAAAGTGTTTGCAAGTCCATGGACTTCATCATCGCTGGAGCAGATTCAAGTGGCCTTGGAACAGAAGCGATGTTTCTCGGACCTCGCTTGTATAGGTAGATAACTTCGTGTAATTGCCTATCCACTTTTTTGTAGTTTTGGAGTGGTGCATGCTGGTTTCTGTTTACTCACGACTGACGTTGTTAATATCTAACATTGCAGACATTCCTCTCGTTGACAAGCTGTATTATTGTAGACATATGCCATTGCAATATCATATCGCTCCAGAAATCTTACAAAGATACTAAGAAAGACAAACACCGAAATACGAAAAAAGAGAAAACAAGCAGAGTTGGCTGTAGTCAACACATCCATAAACCAAAACAACAGAACATTAATGATCCCATAAGGACCGTCCAATTTTTTCCAGTTTTCACTTTTACTTCATCTGAAGACGGGAGCTGACATCTGCTCCCGAAACGTTGTGAAAAGTCGGCCTTTGGAAATCCACTGTGTTCTTTTGTGTCTTCATCAAAACAATTAAATTGCTCTTTTCAGAACTCTCGAATTTTGCACCCATCTAATATGACAGAATTTCAGAGGAAGCACTTCAGAAGCTGTTTTTTGAGTATAGTCAGCTCGTCTAGATGGGAAGTCTTTGAACAGATAAAATAACAACCTCAAAAATTCATGAACATTCCCCCAACTGCATTGTGCGCTACCTTGTATCCTCCTTGAAATATATACTAAGAACATATGGTTGCATAAAATACTTTCCCTTCATTTTCATCTAACATGTGGTCGTGGGAATCTTGAAAATCACGAAAAAACTTATAAAATTTACATTAGGGCCATCATCTACAGAGACTTGGCAAAACGTGACTCAAAGGAAGGCCTAATTCAACAAAGAAGTTTTTAAAACATCCTCTAAATCGTTAGCAGATGCTCATTCCAAAAATGCTGAAGTGATGTACCTCGTCACAACTGAACTGGAAACATCATTCCAGTACCGAACAACTATGTCTATTTGTCCCTTTTGACAGACCTTTTTCAAACTTTCATCGAAAGAAACTGAAAAAAAAAATGGCACAGACTTTTATTCTTTTACCAGTACATTTTGAAAATATGGTCCAAGACCATATGTCACAACATACGAGACCTTGTCTTTCTGCATTTGAAATTTATATGCAATTGCACTGTCTGGGTACATGTACGGAAAGAGATCAGAGTTTAAACTTGAACAATGTGATGAGGCATCTGTCACTGCTTTACTCAGTGCCCAAGTAATTTATGCTTTAGTGACATTTTCTTTTAGGACTTAACCACTCAAATCTGATTAGCATACCAGGTTGTGGGGGATGATGTATTTTTACTACTATCACTAGTTTGACCACAACTGTCCCTGGCTGTGCTAACTTTATGTGGTCCAATGACAGTTGCTGATAGTGAGCTTGAACAAGAGACTGATGAAACATTTGCCAAACTACTCACAGTAGAGTTCAAAATTCCAATGTCCTTAGAAATATTTAATGAAGTTTACTTGCCTGTATAGAAACAAACCAGAAACCCACTGGGCATGACACTTTCCTTTCTCGTGTGTTTTAACACAATACCACTGTGAGCAGTATCAAATTCACTTTTGCACAATGTCCATAATGCCTTCAACTGAGTATGTTCAACAGGTCTTGGCCATAATGCCCACTTTCCTTCAGCAGCACATGGTAAATTGTATTTATGATCCTGGAAACTGCATTTCCCAGGCATTTTTTATTTTCGGGACAATGCCTCGGGATGGAAACTATTCTGATGAAATACTAACAGTTATTCGTAGAGTGTTCGATAAACGTATGCCATAGCACTAAGGCCACGACATAAATATATAACAAATACGTTTTAAGCATTCACCAAAACAAAGAACACTAATCACTTCCATTGTTACATACCCAAATACATATCTTTGACTAATAACTTTACGTCTGAAAAGTCTGTTAGGAATAAAAAGTGCGAAATTTAATAATTTTGTGTGTAACAATTTTAATTGCTTTAATCAAGAAATGTCTTAAATAAAAATTGCAGTAACTTCACTAACACTTATTTTTTTCCATTGCTAACTTATTTAATTTTAACTTCTTCACATAATATGGTACTATAATTTACTAACATGCATAACATTCAACATATGACCTTTATTTACAATTGTCGCATCCAAAAGAAGTCAAATAAATTCTCTGCTGATTAACTTGTTCCGTGAAGATTTTCTTGCGAATTATTAGAATGCACAAAAGATTTCATGTAGGCTACGTATTATTTGAAAGAAATACTGTTACAAATATCTACCGGCGGTAAAATTATCAACATCAACACTGCCATTTTTATTGCGCTGTCTACTGGTATCTGGTGGTAGACTACAACACACGCTATCAATCATACTGTCTCAATTATATCGTCTGCAATAGGTTTTCAGGTCACGTTTATCGACACAGTCATACGTGGACAAAAGAGCATGATAGTTATAAAAAAATCTTTCAGTTTTACCAGTCGCAGACACTGCTAAATAAGTGCTTGTCTGTTTGCCGGAATTGTATGACAGTTTTCATAATGCGCCAACTGAATTAATTTAAGAGGTAACATATTCCCGCCCCTTTAAAATAGTTGCTTTCTTCTGCAGTGCAACATATTTTCCCAAGGTTTCACAAATAGTTCATTAGCAGAGTGTATATATTTTCTAGGTCAAGGCCTCTGTTTTTGCCCCAAAAATTTTATGGTCTCTAAACAGTATTCTATAACCTTTGTTACTTTAGATTTTAACAGAAAAAGTGAAAAAGCTGTTATTGGTATTTTTGATACATTTAATGTAAAATTTAAAATTATAAGAACTATAACAGTAAAAGAAGTTTTTCTGTTTTATTTATGATATTTTTAATTAAAAAATATATAAACTAAATTGATACAATCTTTAAATAATATAATCTTAATTATATTGAAATATAATAAACCGTTGGGTAATGACTTTTGAAAATAATATAAAAAAATTGCCTTTTCAAAAATTAGTGTCAGCTAAAGCAATCTTCAGACTTCGTTTTTTTTTTTATCTAATGAAAACTCTTTCCTTATAAACAAGGACAAAAAAAGTAAAAAAAAAAATTGAGACAAGGCGAGAAATGTTTGTAACAAATTTAAATTTAAAAAATATATTTTTAAAAATTAAATTTAATCATGAGAAAAAACATTTATGTATTGCTTGTGAAAACTATATTAAACGTTCTCGCAAAGAAATTGCCATAATTATTATAAACAAAAAATTAAAAAATTCATGGACAGAAGCAAAATTCATATAGTATTAAAACCATTAACTAAAAATAATTTTAAAAATAAATTACAAAAGTTCAAGTAAAATGTGAAATTTGTGGAATTCCTTATAACAAATTGTATAAAAAATTTTGAACAAGGAAAAAATAACATCTGAAAATAAATTACGAAAAGTTCAAGTAATAAATGATAGTTTTGAAATACGTTAAAATAGGATCAGCAATTAATAATTGACTGAAGAAATATTCTATGAAGAATATAAATGATTATAAAGATCCAAAATTACTTCTTTGATGAAATAAAACAAAGTATAACAAATAAAATTTAATATCTAGAGCAAAATGATTTAAATGTATATTTAAAACTAAAAATTAAGTAATTTTTTTAAACCCGCTTATTTAAACAAATATTATGAAAACAAATTTGCAAAGCATTTAAATATACTGAATTACCAATGCAAATAGATAGTATTCAATTATTTTAAAAAATAATTAATATTTCAGTTAGGCTAATGTTTATTCATATGATGAAAAATATATTATTTATCCACTTAAAATTACACAAAATTAAACTGGAAAACATATTAATCTTTTACATTTAAAATTAAATTTATGATCATTATTGTTGGATAAAAGACCCTTTTCATCTTTTTGGCCTGCAACTTTCACAGAATACTAAATAAAATATATTTCTGATATATGTTTACAAAATTTTTGTAGTGACGATAAATTACATGATCCCGAAAAATATTATAAATATCATGAATCTGTTCCGAGTAAATCTCCCAAGTAAAGAAAATAATATATTAAAATTTGAGAATTGTAATAAATCATTCAGTGTTAATTTTATTATGTATGCCAATTTTGAAAGTTTATTAAAAATAAAAAATAAATGTTATGTTGTCAGTCAGATCCAAAGTTTATTAACAAATATGAATTGGTAAAAAAATATGGATAACTAAGTTAAGAAGACATTAATTCTGGCTAATATAAAGAAATAGTGCGAGAAAGATACAATTAAACGACTCAACAAATTAATAACATAGAACTAAAATTAAAATGTTTCACTTATACTAATAATAATCAAAGACATGAGCCAAATAGTTTTAATTATTATGTAAAATATGAAAATAATGATTACAAACCTTCACTATCTTATAAAGGAAAATATTCCTCTCAGTGTTTTTTTTTTTTTTTTTTTTTAATGTTAATGGAGGAAGCAAAATAATAATTTTAAAAATATATTAAATAATATATGAAAATATGATACCAATGATTCCATTAACAAAAAAAAGAAATAATTATAAAGGTACAATTAATTGCCATAACTGTGATAAAACTTTAATGGCACAGTCTACTGTAATTTTCATCACTATTTTTTTTTAAGTTTTTATTTACCAGATATATTTTTTTTTTTTATTTTTGACACAAAATGTGACAAAATTTGGCTCTTATAAAATTTTTTTATCTCATAGTTTTCGCGTAATGGCTTGTTAAAATCATATTTTGCATGTTTCCGTTTTAAGGACTACACTAAAACCAACTGATATACGAAACTAAAAAAAAAAAATCACAGTGGATAAAGACATTGCAGGCTATAATGCTATGCTCATAAAAATAAAGATTAAAAATTATTTATATTTTAATAAAATTTCTGAAACTAAAAATAAAAAATTTTAACAATTCAATGATTGTTTTAAAAATACAAATTTTTATTACTTATTTTTATGAGCATGACATTGTAGCCTGCAATGTCTTTGATTTTTTTGAGTTTGGTGTATCAGTTGGTTTTAGGGTAGTCCTTAAAACGGAAAATTGCAAAATATGACTTTAACAAGCCATTGCGCGAAAACTATAAGAGATAAAAAAATTTCATAAGAGCCAAATTTAGTCACATTTTGTGTCAAAAATAAGAAAAAAAATATGTGGTTCAAATAAAAAATTAAAAAATGGTGATGAAAATTTTGGTAGGCTGCGCCCTTAAATGGCGATTCTCTAAAAATTATAATAATTTACTTGAGAAATTTATAAGGGCAGCTAATAACAATTGTAATTTATTATCAAAATCCAGCTTTTATTTCTGTTATCATTCATAATTTATCTGGATATGATAACACGTTTATTTGAAAAAAATATTGGAGAAAATGAAAATAGAATTGATTTAATCCCATACACCGAAGAAAAATATATTTCTTTCACAAAACACATAAATGGAGTAAATTTAAGGTTTTTAAATTATTTTTTCAAGTTAATTGCTTCAAGTGTAGGTTCATTCCGCGGCACAGTCACTGTTACCCTTCCTTTAGCAGAGTAAATAAATAAGTCGCATAAATTCAATTTCAAGACATACATCAAAATCTGAACTTGAGTGTAGTAAATGTGACTTTCTTTAAGTTTTATTTCACCTTCACGCGAGACATACAGGTAAGGTATATTGCTCTCATTTCCTTGAACTACAGACTTATCTTGGCAGGTAAACATTTGACCTCTAAAAGAAGAGCCACTGTCACAGACTACTATTCCGTCTGGACTACAACACATCCACGACTGTTCCTATTTAATGCACACTCCTATCTGTTTGACACGACACTGATGTACTTTGCAATACTCAGCTACAGCTGCTGGTTCAGTGTCCCTGCCATATCTTAGTGCAGGTGTATTAACACTTCTGCGAACAATAAAAGATTCCGCTAGCTTATGATAATCACCCGTCCTCAGTGTTTTATGGCAATTTTCGTCGCCATTTTTTTTTATTTTTTATTAGTGCCAGATATTTTTTTTCTTATTTTAGGTACAAAATTTAACTAAATTTGGCTCTTATGAAATTTTTTTATCTCTCATAGTTTTCGCGTAATGGCTTGTTAAAGTCATATTTTGCATGTTTCCATTTTAACGACCACACTAAAACCAACTGATATAACAAACTGAAAAAAATCACAGTGGATAAAGACATTGCAGGCTACAATGACATGCTCATAAAATTAAAGAATAAAAATGATTTGAATTTTTAAAAAAATGCTGAAACTGAAAATAAAAATTATAAAAATGCAATATTTTTTTTAAAAAATACATATAATTTTTATTCTTTAATTTTATGAGCATGCCATTGTAGCCTGCAGTGTCTTCATCCACTGTGATTTTTTTCAGTTTGGTATATCAGTTGGTTTTAGTGTAGTTGTTAAAACGGAAACATGCAAAATATGACTTTAACAAGCCATTAAGCGAAAACTATGAGAGATACAAAAATTTCATAAGAGCCAAGTTTAGTCACATTTTGTGTCTAAAATAAGAAAAAAAATATGTAGTACAAATTAAAAATTAAATAATGATGATGAAAATTGCGGTGGACCGCACCCTTAGCATAGTGAGCTTGTGTACTGGTAGATATATGTATTTTTCTTTGTTGAAACCAAACAGGACACTTACTTACAACGTAATTTACGGGAGTCAGTGCTAAGTTAAAATCAGCTACATTTCAAACTGAATAACACAAATGCACAACGTGAAAGTTCTGATTTTCTAGTGAACTAAAACATCTTATCAAGTCCTCTCTCTCGCTTTTTTCTACAGCATTGTCTATCAGGTTTTGTACAATATACATAACTATTTCATAATTATCTGCCTCAAATTCCGCTCTCAAAATGTGTGTTAAGGTACAGTCAGTATGTTAAATTTGTTCATATAAATCACATTTATCAAATGCTGTTGAATTTATGTTTTCATTATAAGCACAGGTTGATTTGAAAATTCGTCAATACACTCGCCCTTTGAATACAGATGTTCACAAACACGTGTAGGTCTTTCCCATTGTTGCAGCCTGTTTGTCTTGGAAGAGTCCCTCTCGCAATTTATTAAGAAGCACAATGCAGCAATGTGTTTGCAACATTTTGACTGACCTGCTTTGCATTGACATTCGAATGTCATCAAGTTTCTGTTTACATCAATATCGAAATGTTTCAGTATTTACATAACGTAATACCCAAACTTAAGGTACAGAAACATAATTCGTATATATTTACCTTAATTATAACATTGTAGTGAGGTTGGTGTATACTAGTTCCTCTCGAACACTTGCCATGTACTAAATTATGCCCCAGCCTTTCTTTAAGGTCGAATACGTGGTTACTTTCACTTAAGTTTCAACCTTTCTTTAACATAGACGCCCTAAAGTAAGAGGAAAACTATATTTTCTCAAACCCTACAGAAATAATCGTACACATTTCTGCTGACATTGTAAGCTTTTCTGTTAGCTAATCTGTCGGTTACTGCGGCCAATAGCCGTCGTAGATGCTCCTTTCAAAAGCAAGCATGAACAATGTGACTCTGGAATCTGATCACCAGCCAGACACGACTCTCTCCCACTCTGTTGTAACTAGAGTCTCCGTTAGGGGCGCCACTAAGCTTGCAACTCCTCAATCGCACGCTTCCTTTAGGCTCACTATTCTCTCCAGTGTACATTGTAGCAAGCTATAAATATAGTCATGTAACCTGTGTGATACGTATTCTGATCAATAAGTTCTGGTTATGACAGCTAGGTGGTCTACGTGCTGCTTTTGAACTGTTGGTAATGTAACTTAACAAGTAAGAACAAAATTGCTTCATGAATTGATATGTAACTGAAATAACACTACATACTGTTTAATCTGTACTTAACACAACTGTACATTTCAAGATTAAAATTGACAAAAAAAAATAGAAGCACATCTTGCTAGTAGTATTAAATGGTAATATGCTAAGAGCTGTGTTTTCTGTCCAGGGGGCTGTGGGGCTATGTTCGAGATTATGGTCGAAGCTCAGGAGTTCAAAGGCTTGAAGACGGTGAAGCAGCATAGGCTTGTTAACGAGGTAATGTTCATTATTTATGAAATAATTGTTTCGTGCTTACCATGTTGCAGTCACTGTGTTTTTTTTTTCTCCTATGCTCCAGCCATCAACAAATGTAGCTTCAAGGCTGCTCTGCGACGAAAAATTTGTAATTTTATAATTGTACCTAACACTGCGCGACTCATGTTACATCAATAGTAGTTGCATTTTTTGTTTGTATTAAAAATAACGAAGTAGTCACTCTGTAGCTTAAAACAGTGGAAACTCATTAAGACGAGAGTTGACAATGGCAGCGAAAATTGTCGTTATATTACTTTCTTGTCTCAACCAATATTACCTCTAAATAGTCCCTTCATAAATCCCTAATGTTACTATACACATCTAGGCAGCATACACTCCCCTTAAATCAAAATTTTTTGTTTGAGATGCAATATTGGTAATTTTACAAATATAATAGGTACTTACATATCGTCAATTAGGGCCTAAAACTTGTAAAACATCGCAAAATGTATTTACTTTAAAAATAAAATATAGGTTGTAACATGGGCTGTTTGTTTATGAGTGATTATGATTTTAAAACATTTGTCAGAAAGCCATTTTATGATTCAAACAGAAAATAACACGAAGTCTGAAAATATCACACACTGTAAAACTAGTTTATCTCAATAATATTCATAGGTAAAACATTACGCAAACTTACATAAATAAAGACAACGATGGATGCCATGTTGACTACGCATCTGTTTTGAATTCCACGTGACACTAGCACACATTAAATAGGCACAGCGGACATTGCATATTATAAACACCGTCACTCGTACATTTTTTGCGCACGGAAACTTTGTGTTTGGACAAATGAAAATTATCTTTGTTTAAAGTGTTAATTTAAAAACAAACAGAGTAAGTCAAGCATGCGCTGGGCACTGTGAATGTCCGGCAGAGCATCACGAGACCACTGCAGCGTGATCTGACTGGCTGAAGGTAAAACGTATGCCTCGACACACATTTCCAAGCTTCGGTCTAGAGCGCACTGCTAGTTGAGTACATGACGCCGCAAACAGTATCTCTTAACTCATGGCATCAGTATTTGTTTAATGTAAGCAATGAAGCTACATTGTGTGTTGGTTGTATAACATTTCTAGCTCGTGTGTACCGTACCACCGGTTTTTGTCGTTATAGTATTCACTTAATTAAAAATGCACTCGTTTTAAATAAATTAATTAACCTTACAATTAATATGGAAAATGACTGTACATTAAAATAATGTCGGTACAGCCTAAATCTTGTACTAGCCCGTTCTTAACGAGGTTCCACCGTACTTTCATGTAAAATTATTTTATTCATATCATGTGAAGATTTTTTACTTTGTGTAAGTAGCAAAATTACTCAAATCTCTGGTTTGACATTGTGCTTGTATGAAAACAATGTGAAGATGTAATGTGAAGAGTTGGATAATTTTCAGTACAATTATAAAATTGTGAATATAGACAGTAAAAGTCGTGACATTCCCTCGTGAATGGATGGCGTATGCTGAGTGTGTAGCAGATTGTCCAGCCACTACCTTGTGTGTCAGAGTTTATGAGGCAGGGACACATATATTCTAAATTGCAGTGCCAACAACTTCTTGAATTGTTCTTTTTTGGTGGTCTATTTTCATGTTAAATGAAAGAGCTACAATTTTCTTCAGTTTTTATTTCTGGTACAGTCAGTTAGTACAAAAATAAATCATGGTTCCTTTAGTCTTCAATGTGGTCATAAAGAAAAAAATCTCTTTAAAAATGATTCCCACACAGTTGAGGATGAAGAAAGAGCAATGAGAGAGTTGGATGGAGGGAGGCATGGAGTTGGAGAGAGGTGGGGGAAGAGAGATGGAGGGGAAGAGAACGTTGTGGTTGGGGGAAAAAGAGTTGTGGGTGGGGGAAGGAGTGAGAGGGGAGAAAGAGAGAGGGGAGGGTGGCAAAGGGTGCTGAGGAAGGGTTGGAAAATGGGTTAAAGAGAGGGGAGGGGAATTGGTATGGAGTGGACAGGGGGAGGGGGGTGTTCAAGTTGGGTGAGGAGGGTAGTAGGCCAGGTACCTACAATAATGTAAGATAGACTCTCAGATTATATTTACTGCATGCCCTACAACACAAATGTAAAGGCATGCAATATTTTTCAGTCAGTCTTTAATTATTTTATAATTTTTAAATATTTTAAAATTGTTTTGTAATTAAGTTTTCTGTTGCAGGCACTCAAGGAGGAAATTAAGGACATGCATGGTCTCAGAATCCACACATCTGTACCATCCTGATATGAGATGTTGAACATCTCCACATAGCTTCCCGAGCTGATGTGCAGAAACGTGTTTACTTTGTGTTGTGTAAATTATTTCCTGGTCCACACACCAGAGGAACTTGCAGCATTTGCTTGAGTATGGAAGAATACAAGGTTGTGTGATAACCTGGTAGAGACTTAATGTTGTGCAATCTGCAGCATGATACACCATATGTTACGTAATGTTTGGCATCATTTCAAATTAGCAGATTCTCCTTATTAAATATATTAATTAGGTGAAAATGCTTAAAATTGGAAAATATATTTCTTGTTCCTACTAGAACTGATAATGAAAAATAATTTCAAGAGCTGTGTAACAGTTCAAAGTTCAGGCCTGCTGTTTAAAAATATCCATCTTAAAGTTTAAAACAGATAAATTAGGGGGGGGGGGAGGTTATTATATATCCAACATTCAACAAGCTAAATCAAAATATTGTCACTTTATGTGCAGTGTCATGCCATGATACAAGTTACAAAAATCACTTTTGTGGCCATGCACACACTCGTGCATGTAAATAGTAAATATCAACATATCTTTTACTCTTAACAACTGATGATACAAGATATTTATTGTTTAAGGTGTGCTTAACCTTGAAAATTATTGTTTGCAATAAATATGGTTGCTTTTTAGATTAACGTTGAAATGTTTATAATTTTGTGAGTACATCTCTGGCTCTTTGAGGCCTCTTAACATTGGACTTATACCGTATCTGCACACAGGGCAAATACTTGACGTACTGTGTTAACGGTAATCTCGACAAGCAATACCACAGTGTACACAAATTTTATTTTTTTCCTATTGTATTACTTAATGACCTTGAGGATCATTCCTAACCATATTTCACAAAACTCACTTAAAAAAATTTTTAAAACAAATTATTAAAACCCTCTTTACTATAGATACAAAAGAAAAGTATTAAAAACTATACTAGACCTCTGATTTCATGAATGCTCACAGTTCCTCTCATCACATTCGTAAAATCGATAGCAGCCTATTGTGCCGCCCCCCCCCTCTCCTCCTCCTAAAATTGTAAAATTGCATTTTTCCTGCAAAGTGCCTCTAGTTGGACCCTGACTTCCGTAGCGTTTTGCGAGAAATTAATTAATGTAATAATAGAAGCATAAATTGATATCCGTAGCGAGACGTCTTCCGATCTAAAACATACCATTGAGCAGTAAATACGACCGACCCTAGTCACCAAAAATTGAGAAAACCGGAGATTCAGAATGTCTTCTCTCGAGTGAAAAGCCCAACTTCTGTAGCGATCAACGGATTACATGTTGAAATACCAAAAACTGTTATACATGCATTTTTAACAACTTTTTCAGAAGACATAACTTTGAAAAAGAGTCACTATGCTTTTTCTCCATACATTTTGATGTTAATTATTTCACAAAAAATTGTAGTTTTGGTTTTTTGCAAGCATCTCGAAAACTATGCATCCTACGGCAAAATCCTTGACAAAGTTGCCCCTTTTTAAACAACCTATATATTTGCAGTACTTTTTTACATGTTGTATTACCAAAAACTGCATAACTTTGAAAAAAGTGTCACTATGCTTTTTCTCCATCCATTTTTATGTTAATTATTGCACAAAAATTGTAATTTTGGTTTTTTTGCAAATATCTTGATAACTACGCATCCTACGACAAAACCCTTGAGAAAATTGCCCCTTTTTAAACAACCTGTAGCATTGCAAGACAAGGGATTTTATTTTACTGGATAATTTGTATTTAATGTAATCTTAGTTTTATAATATATTATTTAAATTTTAACTTTTATTTCAGTGGTCTCAGTTCTGGAAAGGAAGAGTAAAGGCGCAGTTCTTTTTTTCACGTTTGTTTCTCGTATGTTCTAGATAGGGTGTAATGTTTTTTGTTATGTCCAGGTGGTTTTGGTAGGAGGCAGTAGCTTTGTTTTTGTGTTCTAGTTTTTTCTGCGGGAGTTTTGGCGCCGTTTGTTGTTTTAATGCGTAGTTTCTGATTGTGCCCTAGAGGGTTCTAGATAATGAAACAAATGACGAAGGTCGCGCCACTGAGAACCAGCAAATGAGAGCACAGCATGTGGCGCCCCTTCGTCCTTCGTTCTGGATTGTTTTGCCTCCGCCATGTTTTAGAATAAGTCGTGACGCGATCCAGATCGGACGTGCGCGGGGCTGCGGCCCAAGAATACTTTATGAAGTGAAGTTCGGGGGTTTGAATTTAACATGCACGGGTAGCACTGCGGTCTCTACTCTTTAACCTTTCTTTTGGACTAGTTTGAACTCTACAAAATTTGTTTCCGCCCGTCAGGGTTGCTAATCATACGAAAATTTCCGTACATGTACGGAATTTTAAAGATTTAATTTGGCATGTACGGAAATTTTTTAACTGTACGGTCGGTACTCTAATAGTAGGGAATTTTCGCTATATGTATGGAAATTTTAATGATGCAAATTTCTCAGTGTAGGATTTCGGCACAGTGTTGAATGACCATTTTTTAAATTTTTCTAAAGTTTCCTTTTCTAATGTGAAATTATGGTGCGTGTGTTTGTGGTAAAACGAAGAGAACAGTTCTTTGATTATTAGTACAAGTTGTTGGCCATTGAAACCACGTGATCAAAATAAAAAAATCGTGTTTGTTTATATGTTCATACAATCGTTGAGGTGGCCTTCGTACTTGCCTAATAAATACAGTAACCGTTCACTAGATCTACACTAACTGGTACAAAATGTAATATCCAGACACTGTGTATAGAAAATATTGTCAAAATATAGTCTTCATTTATTTTGTTTGGTTTTGTGTTAAAATATTTTGCATTTTGATTTAAAGGGAGTCGTACCTTTACGAGTAAACCTGTAGTAAGAATTATGATTTTAAAAGATGTACATTTGTATTTTATCACAAATTAATTTGTATTTTTATAACTTTCAAAGGGGATAAACACTGACATGTAATACGTGACATTAAAAATAGATTTTAAAATTAATCTTATGTACTTTTAAAACTGTACGGAAATTGTTTGTGTTGGTACAGAATTTTTTTCATCTCAGTACGGAAATTTTAAACGGAGTTGTTGGCAACCCTGCCGCCCGTGCATGTAGGCCATTAGGTGCAGAGAGCCAGGATGGCTACTCGTTCTTCTTTGCCGTGTGTATATTTATCGTGTGCTAATTTGTTATCTAATTTGTCAGATTAAGTCTCGCTGCATTTCTGCTTGTAGTTTTCTGTGAACCGGATCCACTGTGTTAAGACAAACGTGTATTTTGTGCCGATGTAAATTGAAAAATCTAATAAACAAACAGGCTCGGATCATAGTGAAGTATATTATTTCGTGACTTTTCTAAACTAGCCAGTTTCTATGAAAGTTCTAAATTTGGTCTGCAATGTGACGTAACCTACCAAAACTGCCAGTAACTTCCAGAGGATTTGAATGAAGAGAAATGTTCCAGTTTTTATCCGTGCCTTTTTGGCTGGGTTATCGTCGAGCTAGTGCATTGGTCTAGGACTGGTGTGCTACAATTTGTCGGTCCAAGTGGGGCTCAGGTTCTTGTACAAGACGGAAACGTTACAATTTGGCAGCCCAACGTGTCGCCGATACCTTAGTCAGCCTGCGGGAGACAGCTATCGGTACAGGGAGAACAACGACCCGTGAGAAGTGGATCTGATGTTGAGAACATTGAGGAAGCAACACACCAGGAAACTGCAAGTTTAAATAATTATTTGTCAAGGTTGTGTTCAACTGTTAAGATTTTGAAGATATTAAAAATTAACTGGTTAAATTCACAGTGAAAATTAAGTTTGTTGGAAAGTAAAATTAGAAACCTTTGTTTATTTCGTGAGGGTAACAATATTATTAGTATATTTAACAGGCAATAGTGCAAAGCTAAAAGTGGTGTAAAATACAAAACTTTGGTGGAAGTAAATTGAAAATTTGAATGTGAAGAGTATTAGATGTTGAACATTTTATGTTACTTTAGGTTTCATTGTGGCAGAAGGTGAATAATTTTTTTTTTAATTTGCTAATTGTTTATTTACCGTGATATTTGAAAATTCTGTAGTCAAGATGTCTGAAGTAGAAACAAGTTTTTGGGGTTTCCCTGCAGAGGATGTAGAGGGTAGGAAGAATGAGGAGAATACACAATTAGGGGATCAAGTTCGTAGGTCAAATGAGGGAAACAAAAATAAGCTTACACTAATATTGGAATTAATTATGGATCAGTTTTCAAATTTTCGGGCAGAACAGGATAAAAGATTTGCTGAATTTAGGGAAGAGATGAGAGAAAAGTGTAATGTCATTTGCAAGGATTTAAAGTAAAAAGTTGTACACTGTGAGGGTGAGGTACAGATGGTAGCGAGCCAAGTACAGGCAAATGAAAAATGTAATTAAAGATTGTGAGGTTAGGACAAAACAAATTGAAACACATGAAAACAGGGAAAATACTGTGGAGCAGGCACCACAGATGTTGCAAACACAGGTAAATAAAATACAAACCAATCAGGTCAAAAACAAGGACATACATGTAGGAATTATGTAAGCAGTTGGAGAAGAAAATGATACAGGTTTTGGAGCATTTGTGTAATGAGAATTTTTTATGTTACTGTGGTTTAAGGAATTTGGGGGGGGGGGGGGTGGGGTCAGAAATGTACTGAGGTACAGTTGAGGGAAAATGAAACCAGAAAAGTGAAAACAGTGTTGTCTCGAGACACAGGCAAGGGTTTATTTGTAGGAGAAACTTTGCAAGAAGGGAAATGGAACCAAGGGTCATTTAAGGAAAAGAAAAATGTAGAAAGAGGAACTAAAAGTTTGGCTGAGTTGATCAGAAAGGTACTAAGGTTAGGGAAGGTGTGCAGGAAGAGGTGGAAAGTGAGTTGTGCTAAGAAGGTGGCTAGGGTTGTGCCGAAAGGCTACAAAACCAGGAAGGAACTATTAGTACATATATTTTGACTCTGTAATTGATTGAACACATGTGAATGCCAGCCTAAGATGCTGTATTATAAAAGGACAATAATGTGCACATTAAAATAAACAAGTAGGTTTTAAGATATTTTTTTATTATTTTTTTAGACTGAGCATCATGTGTTCAGAGGGACATACTTATTTGTAAAAATTAGTTTTCTCTATTTGGTGCTACAGATGACAATTTGTAATGAAAATGTTAAAGGTATGATAGTAAGGTTTATGTGAATTAAAAATAATAAGTAAGGATAACCACCATGTTGGGAATTATAACAATATGATAATACAGTATTACAAATTATAGTAAGTTAAAATAATTTATTTTGTGGAATTGGCCAGGGCCAGACCAATTTTTGGTAAATGTGATTTTTACACTTATATAACTGATGGTTTTATGCTAGTGGATTTATTGTATTAAAGTCTGCATGTATAAAGGTATTGTCATGTTTCAACGATAAAGCTAATTGTGACTGGCTGTGGGAATCGTTAGTGCACGCATGCTGCAATTGCACTATATTTGTGCTGCCTTTCATGCTACATTTTGTCTTCTTTACAACACTTACACATGGTAATTGTAATATTTCAAGTAATTTTTCTTTTTTAATTTTATTGATGTGTTAATAAGTATGTTTTACTAATGATGTTTGTTTACATCATGGATGATGGTTGCCAGGCAGGACCACACTTGAGTATTCTTGTTTTCTTACATTTACAGATAAAAATACTCTTTGATAACTGAGCACTAAGGTTATGAGTTGTTACTGGGAGAGTTGATGGGAATTTGATATTGTTTTATTAAGTAAATATGAGTAAATTGTTTGAAAGTAGCTGGTTTGGGTTGAACCTGGTTTTTGTAGCCATGTGTTGGCAAATAAGTAATATTTGTTCTATGAGCTAGGAAGAGCGTCTCGCTGTTGACCAATGGACACACATAGAACAGTTTTCCAGCACCTGAGGGTGGCTTTTTTGATACAAGGTAATATGTATGTTGGAGGAGGCCCAACCTAGACTACATATTTTTATTGCTTAACTTGTGATTGAGGATGGTAAATGAAGTTTATTTAAAGTAACAATAAGTGACGTAAATGGTTTGAAATGATGGGATTGTTTTTCTTTTTGAAGTTTTGTAATATAGCAGTTTTAGTGCATTTTATTTTATTAATGTTGCGTTAGTGATCAGTGTTGCGGACAGGAACACTTGGAGTAAATGTTTGGCATTGTGTTTGTGTGTGTTATACTGAGACCTACCAGCCCAGTCACACATTATTTGGTAAGTAGTTGTCACTCTCATTTTGGTTTTGATAATGGGAAAGTGTACCAAATCTATAATACTAAGAAAGAAAATCAGAGCTTGTTCCAGAAAAGGAAGTAATACAAATTAATATTTGGTAATAAAAATATTGTGATGCTGGATATGTTGCAATTATATTGAGGAGAGAATTGACATAGTACTCTTTTAAAACCCTGGGAAAATATGTAATATACTGTAATATCTGTTGGTTTTTGTTCATTTGGATGCCAGTGTAGTGATGTAATTGATGTGATATAGTATTAAATATGCTTCATGTATAATTCTGTTTGAATTTAGAGTAAGCACAATAATTCTTAGTGTAGCCATAGGAACTAGGTTTCAGTGGCAAGACAGGGTATAAGTATTATGGGGTAAGTCTAATGTTTGTAACAACTTGTGTAAATAATACAAAGAAATTTTGTGAGTTGAGTGCAGAGAAGAATGTAGTACTGTAGGCATATATGCAAGTAATTGGTGTCTATAGCATTATTGAGATTTTTTTTGGTGATTGATAATAATGTTGAGTGATGAATAATATGTGGCATAATACATTTGTTTATTTTAACATGTATGTTTATTGCTTGCATGTTTTGTAAATGTAAAGATTATAATGTAAATAACTGGAAAACCAATTTTTTCTATAATTTGGAAGTGTGTTTTGTTATTTTAAAGGTTATTTCATAGAACATTTGGACTAATATGTTGAAAATGGACTGATATGAGGGGAGGTGTTTATTCATGATGAAATAATAAGTTGTTGTTGGAACACAAAATTTTGAACTTTGTTTTTAAATTGAGTTTGAACTGGTACATGCAATATAAGAAATTATTTAGTGTTACAATCATTGGACATTTGTAGTACATGATGAACTGTACATTGTCATGATGCTATTTTTGTAGGGGTTATGGAAAGGAAGTAACATAAGGTCAGTTTGCTTAAAGTTTTGGAGTACTGTATAACTTAAAGTTCAGTCGTTTTGACACGTCCATGAGGGTGGAGGATAAAATGAATGACGCGGTGGATGCGTCGGACAGGATATGGGTGGTATGGAAACAGGGGTTGGGCCGGCTAACAGGGAGAGCTGAGAAAAGGGATAGTAGGTAGAAGGGTACGGCAGGTAGCCGCGGGGAAAACCCTCCGACACAATAGTGTTGTGGACCTCAGGGTCGACGGGCCGACGACCAATGGGGCAGGCTACCTACCAGACAGACGACTTCAGCACCCTCTTGACGGTCTTCGGAGGCTTGTTTTAGGGCCAGTCTCCACGCCCC
>PNEQ01062111.1:7300-30203 GCA_003012365.1 Medauroidea extradentata | reverse complement strand
ACAACCTAGGGTTAAACAAGCGTAGTATAAAATTAAAGAAGGTAAGGTGAATCAACATATTTATTGAGATGAACAATTACAAGATAAAGTAACGGGCCTCCAAAATTTACGATCGAACGGGCGGTCGCGGGGGTGCCGGTTAAAGTTAAATGGAAACTTTCAACCAAAAATATTAATATTTAATTGAAGTAGGACCAGTAATTATTTAATCTCACGCGTGCTTACTTAAACTCTTCATCGGAAGTCAGTTCAAATAATTTACCACACATACCTCTCGTCACCCCCGCGAAGCCGCAACAACTCGAGCGTACACCAACAGTCGCAGAACAGTCACTAACTGACGGCCCACGAACACCGCCGTAGGAAGGCTCGGAGAATCCAGCAGACCCCGCACCACTCCGCGCAAGCCAATAGTCCCTCGTACTTCGGCTCTTCTCGGATATCACTCCAACAAACAAGTTCCCATAAATACAAAATCGTCAATCAACCACTAGCAACCACAGCAAGTCAATCAAAAATAAGCATGTGGCGAACCACACGCCACACGTTGGTGAAAATGCTGTTCGTCCACAAAAAAGTGCCTCTAGTCAAATGTATTAAATTACCATGGTTCAATCCAATAATTCAAAAATATTAATTTAGAATCCAAATAAATTACCTTGTCTATCGCGAAGGCCCAAACATCTTCACCCGAACGGATAAACTATGAATATAATTATGTATTAATAAGTATGACAAACACTTAATATAAATAAGGATTATTTAATTTTAGCGAGCATCAGCCAAATTTGGACAGTAAAATATCCCGTGAAACGGAGCAGTATTTTTCTCAAATTTTTTGCTGCACACTTTTACAACTACTTTTTTTATCCGTGGAGTCATAAACAAGTATTTTCAATAAATAAATATAATGCCATATAGAATACTCAGAGATCATAAATGATACACAGTATTATGTAGAAATTACGCAGAACACAATTTATGCGGTACCTAAATCTTAGTGAGTAGGCTCATTATATTTATCTTAGTGTACAATTTTTTTAAAAATGTATTAACTAAGGGAATTAACTCTTAAAGGGCGCGGTATACCGCAATTTTTATCGTCATTATTTTATTTTGTATTCATACCAGATATTTTTTTTTCTTGTTTTAGACACAAAATGTGACTAAATTTAGCTTTTATGAAATTTTTTATCTCTCATAGTTTTCGCGTAATGGCTTGTTAAAGTAATATTTTGCATGTTTCCGTTTTAACGACTACACTAAAACCAACTGATATACCAAACTCAAAAAAAAAAATCACAGTGAATAAAGACATTGCAGGCTACAATGACATGCTCATAAAATTAAAGAATAAACATTATTTGTTTTTTTTTTAATTATTTAACTTTTTAAATTTTTATTTTCAGTTTCAGCAATTACATTTACTCTATCAAACTGCTACGTCAGCTGAGTTCCAAGGTAGAAAGATAAAATTCTTTACATGCGTTTCTTCAAAGATTTTATTTTCACTCGTTTCGTTGCATTACAATAATGTCTTATCTTTGAAAGAACTGTGCAATGGGAGTGCATGGCTTGATTTAGTTGCTTGGACGTACTCCATTGCGATATAAACTAATGTCAAAGAAAACTAAAGATAATTGAAAAACATAAATAAACAGAGTATCCTTTAGTCAATAAGATACATATACAACATAAAATACCATAAATGGAATCGGGTCAAACAAAAAAGGACAAAGAGATAAGAAAATAAAAATAATAACTTAGACACCCGCAAGACGGACAACAGAGGTTTGAGGTCACTTTGGCAAAGGGACAGACAAGTGTGTCGTATTTTAATGTTTAATTCGCGGGACATACTTTATTTCTCTCTTTAACAGTCATTTATATTATATCGCAATGGAGTATGTCCATGAAACTAAATACTGTCATTACTAAAAATTTCGTTATACTTACACTTAAATTATAATATCGGTGTAAGTCTGCTGGTTTTCGTTCTCGCATCGCCAAGTTTGAACGAATTTTTCAGTACATAAAATTTCCTTTTTCCATTCATAGACATACAAACCTCTCTGTCCCTCTTTTTTTCAATTTCTCTATCTTACCTATCTACAAAGAGGAAAAACTTATTCTAACACTATAAGTTAAATGTATTGATAGTTTTATGATTAATTTACCAAGAACTCGGTGAAATTCATGTACAGAAAATAGGCAAAACAAGTTACCTTAAATTGGTTATACATAACTTCTACTGAAACTTAAATAAAGAAAATGTTGCTCATTCACATGTTATTCAACAAATAAAGGTATGTCATAAAACAGTGATACATGAAAAATTATAATGATAATTTTAATGTGAAACATCCGTAGCCATTTTAGAGCAGTTTAATTTTTTTTTTACATCTTCTATTTCTAACTTAGTACGCTACTATAGTGTAGAGCATAGTTAACAATATAACTTGAGAGACTCTTTACATTTAATGCTAATTAATTCCTTAATTGACTTTGCTAGTGGGATAGCAGAAATAAGAAATAATTTTAATTATATTTTTTCTCCAAACCCACTAACTGAATTAATTAAACTATTTTAGAAATGCTAGTCTGCAGTTGAAAAGTTATTGTAATCATACATTACGCGCTGTGGTGAAGCAACAAGATGAACTGTAAGGATCTCTTAAGACCCTCGACTTCCTACTCCCTTTCACCACGACTTGAAGAAAATTTGTTTTACGTAAACATTTGGCCGGGTTACGGATAAACTGTCTAATCAGATGACGACAAAGTGAGATGACAGGCACTTTATGAGTACGGCAGTGACGCACCGTCCAACTTGTCTAGTCTTAGCATAACGTTGTAACACTGTAACAGGACTGGTCTGACAAACTGTACTATTGCGGACATACGCCATTGCGATATATGTCTTCCCAGATCTTATAATGAGACAAAAAGAAACAAACAACAAAAACGAAAAAAAGAGAGAAAACAAGCCTGGTTGGCTGTTATCAATACATCCATAAACCAAACAACAGAACATGAAAGATTCCGTAAGGAAGTAGTCTACAACAAATAAAGGAAAAAAATAATAAACAAACAAAAATAAAAGTCGAAATACAAAACAATCTGTAAAACTCAGGTCATCACATCTACTGTGTTCTTGTGTGTCTTCATCGTTGTGTGGTGTCTGTGACGTCATCGTTGTTATCCTGTCTTGTGTCCATTATTGTTTCATCCCAGTTTGTCTGTGCTGCCTTAATTGTGATGGCCTGAGTTTTACAGCTTATTTTGTATCTCGACTTTTATTTATGTTTGTTTATTTTTTCCCTTTTATTTGTTGTTAACTAATACCTGATGTAATCTTTCATGGTCTGTTGTTTTGGTTTACGGATGTGTTGACAACAGCCAACTAGACTTGCTTTCTCTCTTCTTTTAGTTTTTGTTGTTTGTATCTCTTAGTCTCGTTCCAAGATGTCTGGGATGACATATATCACAATGGCGTATGTCCACAATAGTACAGTTTGTCATTCTGTCCCATTGCAAGAAACATTCAAAGACATTAGGACTGGTCTGGCTCTACGGTATTACAGCGTCTTGTTATGAATATAATATCAACCTCGCCCGGAAAACGACGCTAGCAGCGACTGTCGGCGGGGACAGTACAGTCTGTCAGTAGTTTCTTCAACACTGTCAAGAGCCTCAGCGATCCTTCCCCCCAACCTCGCTGAAGACTGCAACATAATACAATGTGTCAAGACAGACAAGGTCTGTTTCAACGATCTTGCCAGCCATCAGCTCGCCAGGATGGTCCTGGGTCAAAACACACGACGTGCCGTCTGTCGTCAGCTGAGCTATTCTTCTTCAACCTCCGTCATTATGATAATAATGATTCTATGTTGTCCACAGGACATCCAACATCCAGAAGTAACATAACGTAAACTAAACACATATTCAGTTGTTCCTCCCACCCATCTTGAACAATCTAGCACAGTCATGTAGTAATATGTAATATTATCCAAAGTAAAGCCGCAGTATTTAGATAAACATATTTCATTTTACCATTACCCTAAACTTAGCATGAAACATAAGTTATAACACAATGCCTACCTCTGGCCACAACCACTCCACACCCATGTATGTAACAGTCCTAAATACATGTCTCGTAACCTTTCGCGTAGGAACTGACTTCATTGCGAGAGGTTACCGTGAACCTGTGCCATCGACGCCACAAACCACGGCGTACCCACAGCCACATTCAGTGGTTCTGTGACAGAAGTTGTGTTTGGACGAGACCAAGTTATGCTTGGGTTACTATAATAACCACAAATCACAATACTATCAACGTAGGTGCTATATTGAATCATGTATACTTGTTTTTCAACACACATACTAAAGAGAAGTTATAGTTCCAAATGCAGCAAATGCTGTTCCTGTATTTCACATCACTATTACAAACTGTGACAGTAAAAATACGTGTTTTGAAAACTATCATATGTAAATAGTAAATTTCGTTACATTGTGTGACACGAGATATTGAACAAGTTGGCAGTGATTTCTCCAGAAGAGAATCTTGTGAACAGCATTTAATATGTTAGACTCACGAAGTGGCAATAAAAATGTACTATAGAGGGAGTTGATAAATATGTAATTTTGCTTGTGTGGTCCGCAAATCACAATTTTTGTGATTGCTTGAAACGACTTTGGGTTTTTTAAGTGTAACTGAAGCAGTAATTAGGAAAATTGCTCTATTGATTACATTATATAACTTAAATTAATGCACAAACTTTCCTGTTGTGCCGCTCTTCTGATGACATTGATTTATTTATATCATTCTTGGTAGTGTTAAGCCACGTGAATTATAAAGAATGATTATACGTTGTACTAGAATGTAATATAATTTAACGTTAAACATAAAATTGTCGGTTAACGAAGGTTCAAAACAAATGAATTAAGGAATATTTGATACACGAACTTTCCAGACTAAAAGTGTGCTCATTCAGAAAGAAAGCGGCCTGCGTGTTTTAACTATCGCAGTGTAAAATTACGTGTTAATACTTGTTTTACAGAACATGGCTTCTAAGCACAGTATTTTTATTTTTGTTGTTTTCAAATAACTAATCGTTAAAGTTATGCTTCCACAAAACGTTTCTAAAGTATCAGGTATCAAGTTGTTAAATAAGGACGAAGTAACGCACTAACCCCGAACACTGCATACAGAATCATAACTTCGTAAGCAGTAATCCAATAAGAAATATATTATATTGGCAATCAGCATCAGACTGGGAAACTAAAGAACACATCCAAGAAACAATTTCCGTCAAAATCTTCCGGTTTTGTTCAGATGAAAGTATAATTTCTCTTTCAAGGTGTACTGAGCATTCAAAGCCCAGAAAATATTGGTCATTTAAGGCTTTAGGAAACCTTTTGTGACATGTACCAATTAATAGTGCTGAGAACAGAAATACAATAAGCAAATTAATTTCAGAATCAAACAGAATTTTTCACAGCTGATATTGTTCATTAAATTCATTGTCATATTCGCAGGAAACAAAAGGTACAAAATGAACTCCCTTGCTCGTCAACCTGAAAAATAAACTTTTAATTACAATACACTTAACTAAAATATCTTTGGTGTCGAGATTGCCGCCAGCAATTTCTGTTCCAGTGCGTGACTGATTGGCACTGAAATACAATGATGTCAGGGAAAAATATGACTGAGATGACTCACCATAGAATGTACATTTATACATTCACTACAGAAAATGTTTAAAGTGGCACCCATGCTGTCACATATATTTAATATTACCTTCTAAACGGAATAGTGCAAGGATTGTGTTCCAGCTACAAGCAAAATACGCACGGATTTAAGTGCCATTTACTTATTATAAAGTACTGTTAATACAGTTATTCTCTGGCTACGTAAGTTTGTGGAAAAACGGAGATGGAAGGTTACGCCCAGGAATAAGACTTTTAGAAAACAAATTAGAGTAGACCACGATAAATGCGTCGGTGTTGTTCTTCGGCTCACGTCAACAAGTAGTTCTTCCAACTGCCACCTCAGTCCAGACGTTTGCTCCAAAAAAACAGCAGAAACAAGAATGTCAGATAATGGGCCTCAGGCCATACTTCGTCGAAGACAAAACGTCCGAACCAGAGCTCAGTCTCTACACGCCTCCTTGTCAGTGACGCCACTCCTCACTCAAGCCAAACTGACCCCGAGCTCAGCGCTGCCTCGCGGTGGCAAACCACCACACTTAGGGTTGGAAACTATAGAAACAACATTACCAGAAACCACGGTGCCAACCGAAAGAAAACGAAACTAACGCAAAACCAAATGACAAGCATAAATAAACTAAACAAACCTACACTAAAGCTGCAGCGTAGAAATATAGTTGAGACGAAAAATAGAAACATGCGGCTGCATAGTTACACAGTTTCTGGAAGTAAATTTAACTATATTTTGGAAAGCTAATATGATAAATAATTGTCGTGCAATAGCAAGTTACCCCCAGAATATTCTCTGTTAACAGATCATGCGAACTTCCAAGCACTGCAGCCAACCGCAGGATATCACAACACGTCTGTCTGCCAACAAACTCAGCCAAGCCACAAGCCTGCCCTTTCAGGGATTCCCAACCCTTCCGTCCGAGCGGGTGGGAAAAAAAAGATTGTGTCCAATTCAGCGTGAGTTGAAAGAAACGTGTCACGCATCGAGAAAAAAAATCAATCCCGGATGTACCGCGCACACTTTCAGCCCTTCGTGGCGATAGAAGGTGGCGAGAAGGGGGGGGGGAGCCTCGCCTGGCGCCAACCCCCAACTGCGGGACGAAATGAAAAAAACTCGTAACAGGAACGTGGGGGAGGGGGGTGGCAAGAGCGAGGATGACAGCAGTTTTAAAACACCCCACAGGGGCTCGGTTGGCTTCGTCGACAATGTTCTCTTAATTAACAGTCGAATGTGCAACATCTACCCCACCAGCCCTGCGCAATATCCAGCTGACATGTTTCGGCAAAACACTAATAGGTTTAATGCTTGATGTAGGGATTTAACCCTGAGAAATATACGTTCTACCTCAGGAAACGCAGGTAAATAAGTTTGGTCACTTTCCTTTTACATAAAATGGAATTAATTAACATATACAAAGTATAAAAATATAACCATACCTTGTATCATTCCCTATTCCCATCCGGCGCTGCTCCATACTCACCTCATGTCACCCCTCACCAACGCTGAAGACCTCGATAAGCGCTGACCAATATCTCTCTCGCTCACACCCTATTCCTCATTCCCTATAAATGCTACATTTTCGTATACTTAAATAGGGTACGTACCATAAAAGCAAGGAAAATTTCTTCACCGTGTATGCCTTCTTCGGCCCTCCAATACGCAAGTGTGGCACAGATACAAACAATTTCTTACTGTGAAGGCTTAGCGTACGCAGTTTACCTGCTTATGAGAGGGTTTATAAATATTAGGGTGTGCCTCTACCAAAAAGCATAAAATTGGGCCGGTTTGTGCTGACTATAAGCTGGGACGATTTATTCACGCACTCTTACCACCTTGCTGTACATCATAGTCCTCAAAAATTTGTTCAACGCCAGACAGTCAGAAGATTCAAAATCATTTAATTAAATAATCACACTTCAGCTACCAATCCAAACAAAATATTGACGTATTTCATGGAAGGACAAGAACAAGTCTAAAAAGTAGGATACGCGCTGTTACAGATCAATGGCTCAAGAAATATGTATAAAGACACTCTTGACTGATGTATGCCCATTTAGCACACAGAAGTCTATCTATCAGTAATAGGCCATACAATGTCAGACACGATCCAAGTCTCACCACAGACAAGTGGCAAGTGTGGACAAGAGTCAAAATTACGTGTAATCACATTGAACAGCATCACATGTCGCATGAAATGCTAAAGAGTTGAGAAAAAAATGTACGAGAATTTCTTAAAGCAGACTACGGTAGTTTTAACACTTCATTATTTTACAGCAATTCGTCAGCATGTGTCTGAGACTAAAGTAAAACCTTTAATGGGTTCGAAAATATATTCACGTCATAAAAACTTGAAAATATAAAATATAAAGTATGTAAGAAAATATGAAAGTATAAAATGCCAAGTATGAAAGAAACCAAAAATAATGATACTGCATTGACGAAAGCGAGTGCGGCATACTTTTCATACTAGCATCAAATCCATTAATAAGGGTTCAAGGCAATCGAAATATGTCCACGCTGGACTCATTATACTAAGCGATGAGTTATTGTCCTAAATTTAAAATTATGTGTTTTAAATTGTGTTTAAAATATCAAACAAGGTTCAACATGGATTTTAAACGTTTTCCAGCTTAACAAAGATTTCCTAAATATGATAACCATCACAAAGCTCCTCACAATCCGTGTGCCGAAATATACCCAAACAACAGACTGCAATTTACTTATGTAACACAAACGATCGTCTAAAATATGTCTATCTCATGTTCAAATGCGAAAATTACGTTTTAAACACAATCCGTTTTTAAACACACTGTCCCATATTTGCCATTCTGTACTTGTAAAAATCATATGACCTTCGAAACATTTAAAGTGGCCATTCTATTTAACAATGCCTCACAAAGTTTTCTTTATAATAACAAAGTAATTTTACATTGAATTTTCTTAAACAAGTTAAAAGTTTTGGTGAGGAGCGCCATAAAAGAGAAGAACACTAGAAGTAAAGGAAGAGGAAAAACAAGAAGTTATCAGCATCACTGATAAGCCTACTTTCCTCACAATGTGTGCAAATTATTCCTGAACGTTAAACTACTTTACGTATTCTAGGAATACTAAAAGATAATACTGATTTGGACGTATGATACACGATATATACTAAAGCTAAGTCACATTGCTAAATAATTAACGAGTAACTAGTTTAATAAATGGGGAAACATTTTTCTGCAAGGATTTCTTTCATGAAGATAAAAAAAAATAACCATCGTTTTCAAAATAATGCATTCGAATAAAAGAAACATACAAACGTCGTCAGGTGTGTATGCATCATGTGCACCAAGATGGGTGAAATTCCGAAATAATATAGCCAAAGATATGTATTACTATGATAAAAACATAAAGATGGCTCTCATTTTAAAAATATTAAAGATAGGATGAACGAATTACACAAAAGTATAGTCACCTTTGTATGCAAGATATATGTGTACCGAGTTCGATGAAATTCTGAAAGAAATTTTCCTACCATATGAAATAATATGCTAAAAATATATAAATTTTCACCGTTTTTACAATATACGCACAGGTCGAACGAAATACAAAAAAAAAGATAAGTCAGCTTTATGTAGTACATGTGTACCAAGTTTTATACAATTCTGGGAAATATTTCCTAAGATATGTAATACTATGCTAAAATATGAAAATAGTCTCATTTTTAAAATATGCGTACAGTATAAACAAAATGCATAATATTCAAGTTAGTTTTGTATGTAGTACACGTATAACAAGTTTGGTAAAATTCTGAAAAATATTTCGTAAGATATGTGATATTACGCTGAAATTTTTAAAAGACCGCAATTTTAAAAATATGCACACAGAATGAAGGAAATGCGCATAAGTCAAGTCTAATTTGTATGTATTATATGTGTACCGAGTTTGGTGAAATTCTGGAAAACATTTTCTAAGATATTTGACGCTATCCTAAAAATATAAAAATTGCCGCCATTTTTGTAAACATGCACACAGGATGAGCGAAAGTTAAGTCAACTTTATATTTAGTATACGTGTACCAAGTATTGTGAAATTTTGAATAATATTTCTCAAGATATGTGATGATAAACTAAAAATATAACAATGGTCACCATTAAAAAAAATATGCACACAAGATTAACGAAATTGACAAAATTAAGTCAACTGTGTATGAAGTATATAAGTACCAAATTTGATGGAATTCTAATATACGGTTCCTTAGATATCTAACTTGGTCGAAAAATGTTTAAATGGCCGCCATTTTGTAAATATGAACATGGCGTCAACATAATATGAAATAGTCTAGTCAGATTACAAATAACTATATGTGTACAAAGTTTGACGAATTTCGGTCCTCTGGTTCAGAAGTTTTTAGGGGGGCACATACTCACACGGACACACACACACACACCTATACAGAGAAAGAGAGAGAGCGCGAGAGAGAGAGAAAGGTGATCTCATAAGCCTTCTTTTTCCTTCCGGAAGTAGGGTAAAAACCATTGTATTTAGCAAACTTAAATAGAAAATTAAATTTAACGACACCTACAAATATGTAGGCTATACATTATTTGGCACGTAGCAGCCTGACTTAAGGGTGTTCAAGTGCGATACAGTCATAATTATATATTTATATGTAATATTGTTACTTTGTAGACAATACTTGTGAGTGCAGTTTCCCCTTACGAAACAATTTTAGCTGGCGGAGTTTTCTCATAATGGTGCGCCAAGGTCAAAATTTGCATGTTCTGCTACCATCCAATAGTGAAAACCAATTGCATACGACCGTGAAATAATTCACAGTGAAATAACATACTACGGGCTACGTAATAAAACATTTTAAACAAATCCCGCAACCTGTTTTGGTATTTTAAAAAATTGCTGAATTTGCAACTTTTTGTGTAATTTCTGCTATATTTTAAAAATTCAAAACATTACGTTGTGAGTTTTAAAATGTTTTACGGCATAGCTCATGGAATGTAAGTTCACAGAAAATTATTTTGTTTAAGTAGGTCAGTTAGTTTTCACTATTTGCATGGCAGCGTAACAAACAAATTTAGACTTTTGCGCCCCGTTATGAGAAAACTATGAGAGCTGAAATTAATTCGTAAGAGTTAAATGTACTCACAAGTATCGTCTACAAAACTTACAATATTTCATAAAAATATACAATTACGATTTTATCGCACTTGAACACACTTAATATGATACAGTAGTATCATTGTTCATTAAGATGATAAGATGACTTTAAGTTGGCCAACACCACCATGTATTGCCTGAGATTCATACTTGGGCTCTATTTCCTAAAGTCGCTGTGTTGCTGATATCCTCGCTTTACATCTACGATTCATGAGTGTTTTCTATCGTGGAACGCATTGCGTATATATGTAATGAAATATGTTTTTGCGTGCGCATATCCGACTGTGGTTACAGTATCGACGCAGCAGCGAAGCTTACCGAGACACGTGCTCTTTTAACAACGCCAGAAAAGTGCCAAATAGGCCCCGAAATAAGAATAAGGACGACGATAACATGCCGAAGAGGTGAGTATGGATTATCGGCCAATAACTGCTGCGATTAAAATAGTAGCTGGATACTAAATTAATATGAATTTTAAGTATCTTTTCTGTTTCAAAGCAGCGAACATTCAATTTTTTAATTAATAAATTGGTTTTTGACAGTGGCAGTCAAGCAGATCTTGTTGGTTCGTTATCTTTTCAGTATATCCGTAACGTAATAACATCAGTATGAATGTGGGTGGAATATTTCGACGCATATTAACGAGAAATTGTTCTAAACATCACGTCACAATACGTGATTCAGAAATATATTTTGTCAGTTTCATCTGTAAAAAACATTGTTGCGTACGATTAATTAGTGAGTATGGCGTAGTCCATTCCAAAATAAATAACTTAAAAAAATACGATGCCTGAATGTCTACCAACACGAGAGAGTGGAAACTTGATTTGTATGCAACTGCCAAATTTTGGCAGATACTTAGATCCCAATTCGGCTGTCTTCAGCGAAATTTGGTAAAAATAACAATCTTAGTTCTTAAGAGTGCGTGGTAGATAAATAAACGCTGAAAACATCAACTGACTTCTACGCTTTTTTCGAAGCCGAAATTGATTATTGTCAATGGCAATCCTAGATAATGGTATTTGCCAACTTTATGAGTACATATTTATCCAGAATTACTAATTCGTTACGCGTGATCTCTTGCGCCGCAGTTAAATGAACGAGATTCCGGCGTCACAGATTGTGCCTCAGAAGTTCTTAACACTGGAAACAATTTTGTTTAAAACGTTGGCTAAAACTATTGTCTAGGATTGCTATTGTTTAATTTTCGCAAATTGGCTTCAAGAAACCTACAGTTATAGATTAATACTTTTAGCGTTGAATTATGTACCACGCCCTCTTAACATCGAATAACATATCTATTCTTAAACTCTCTTTAGTGCGAGTCATCTCTTACTACGTGGTAGGAAGTCTTGTCTGCCGGACGTGCAGTCAGCTTCACCATCCGGTTGACAAAGTGTGGCCACAGAGCAGCTGGGTGAACAGAAGCGAATTGGCGATGCGGCGCCGTTGATGTAAGTGTGTAGGTCTGCCACTCGCTGCACAATGTTGTAGACACTGACATTGTGTCTGATTGGCCAGTGCGTCCAGTAGAAGATTGCCGATGGGTCGAGCCTCTTCTGACCTGCTCCTCTGTAGATGCTGATTGGTAGGAACCTTGGATTTACATGAAACTGTTTTCCAGCAACTTGTTTCATTGCTTTACTACACAACTGCAGCTCAGCTTCGTGGTTATTGGCAATGTGTACGTGTGCAGAGAGTCGCTCATTTGAATCTGCCAATCAGAATAAGGCTACTAAGGCGCACGCCTGTGATTTGCAGATAGAACCCTAAGATGCCAAGACTTATAAACATCCAATCACAGACTACGAAGAAGAACTTCAGACGTGCACGTAAGGCAATGAAAGAGTTGGTGGAAAAATCTTCAAGGGAAAATCTATGGACCGTTCTGATTGGTGAATCACGTTCCAACACACGAGTATTAGGTTCGCTTTTGTGTCAGCAGCTATTCTGTGTCGTGGCGCAGTCAGCAACTGGTCCTAGCTAGGTTCATAGCTTCGCACAACCAACGGAAGGGCAAGTAAGTCCAAGCATAAGTAGTAAGTTAAAGTTGAACGTCTTACAGGTTTGTGCAGAGGATGAAGAGTATGTGGGACCTAAGCTACGTTGGTTTCTGAGCAACTGAGTAACCGACTAACTTCTTAGAATATTTTGAGACACGTGCGTGCGAAATATTGACGATCGGCCTCCTCGTCACATAAAGATGCGTGAAATTTTGTAATGGTGTGTGTATACTAAATAATGTTAGTCTTATAAATAACTAGTACAATACGGCAGAAGTTGTCCTGCCAATGAAAGGCAAGGCACTGTGGGTGCAGTTACAGGCCTACATATAACGTAAAGAGATATCACGAAAATATTCACAGTTTACAAATAACTACGTATAGGCTACTAAGTTTCATGGCGGTCAGTTGAACGGAAATGATGTTGATACGCTAAAGTGCCCTCAAGTGGCGGACTAGTGAGTTAAGACCAAAATGGATGGACACCATAAAAACCTATTCTCCTTAAAAATTACGTTTACATGCTAAGTTTCATGGCTAACAATCAAACGGTATCGAAGTTTATCGATTTTATACATATTATATATGAAAATGTACACTCATGTGTGTATATTTTGTGTGTATGTATCTACACATTAGTGACTAAGCTATAATTCTATGAAAATATCCAACAGAAGTTCGGTCAACAAAACATGAGCAATGGCGTATGTCCACACACCAATAAATTCTAATTGTAAACTCCCATTTCAGCAAACATTTAAAAATAAAAAAATCGCATTATTTATAATCCATATTATTATTTATTGGTATTGCAGAGTCAAAATTATAATGCAACGGCAACATACACCCGACGGAAACAGACTAACTGAAATTAAATGTCACAGTGTACGTGCTTAAAGTTATACAAAACATTTTAACACCTCGTTTTAGTGCAAATCATTTTATTTCAGTAAGGCTGTTGATTTCTTTGGGTTAATACTGTCATAACATGTAAATTTTGTACCTGACATGCAGTTTTGGGAGTACTGTACAGTGACGTTTGGTGATCAGAAACGTGGTAAGTTGGTGTTTGCTCAGTACTGTACAGTCTCGGTGCACACAGCAGGAACCAGTAGTAACAGTATAATTGGGTCGAACATAACGTAATGCGGCCAGTCACCAGTTAGCTGCTAGGCACTTATATACATGGTTTGACGTCTGCTGCACAACTACGTCTGAGAGGCTAACGTGAACACGAGGAGGTAAACAAGTACAGTTGACAACAAACACAGCTCACCTTGCAACACTTTCACCACACGCCACCTGTACTACGTATGCCAAAAATTTATCATAGCAAGATAATGTAATCACCAGTAACGTCAACGAAACTAAAATTGTTTCGTACAAAAACAAAATAATGACTTTTTTACACTTTAGCGCCATTAAGGGCTTAGTCACTTCGCACAGTGGAAGAATGTATTGTAGCAACAATGCATTTCGTGAATATCTTCTGAACTAAACGTAACGCAAAAAATTTACATGCACACATTACAGCCTTAGGATGCATGGTTCTGTGCACTGTCATGTATCTACTACGGCGAGCGTGGAACCTAGAAACTAAAACAATATCGACAGTAGTAACTTTCTACAGGCTCGATTAAGTAAATATAATTTAATATCAAAACTGTCTCTATAGATAATACATATTTCTAAGGAGTCTGAAGCCTAACTTAGTATGCCTGCTACGGTTACATGTTACGTGGCTTACATTCTTTGACATAATTCACTGCTATAAAAAGAAATTTGCGTAAGCATACCAAGAATGACGAATATTGTTTACTTTAAACGAGTACTTGAATATACAATCCATTTGACGTTGTAGCAGGGCATTCTGTGCTCTGTTATATAACAATCCTTAAGAAAATGAAGTTATTGTCAGCACAGATATGACAATAAAATGTTTATTGCACAAGTTTATTCTAAAATGTTTATAATACAATGTATTGTAGTATTATGTGGATCGTTTGCAAAGAAAATGTAATATAATAAATTTACATAAATAAGTAAATACATATCAACTACTTGAAATAAATTTCAACTCAAGACTGATAGTGATAATAAATATAAAACTATTGACGAAGAAAAACACTAATTGTAACATTATTTACTCAGAACACGTAAAAATGTATTTTTGATGGTTTTTTTGTGAAAAAGTAAAAAAAAAATGCTTTTGTGGTATTATTTTTAAAACTACAAACAACTCCAAAATAATATTTTCACAATATTATCTCTAAAGTTTAAAAAGAAATGAAAAAGTTCCTGCACACTGGAATGAAGTGTCCGACCAATCAGTATAAATGACGGGACAGATTCCTCTTCCCAGACTTCTAGCAGACTTGCAGGTAAAACAGATGCCTCTTTGTTACTGGAGGTGTAAAAACAGCCAAGAGATGACTTGCTTTGAACGCACTACAAGTAGCACATACGAGCGCCCCCGCGGCTCGTTACACCGCAGTACTTCCCTGAGTGGCGGGCTAGCGTACCTAGCAGGCGACTGTGGCACTTCTCATCCTGCTCTTCTCTCTGTTGTAGTCCTTGTCTTGCACTTACACATGACGTCATGAGCTTCACACTGTGCTCCGGGCTCTCTATCCTCACTCCCGCCCTCTTGCCTAGTCTGAGTTCGTTCTGTCTTATTTAATTTTACGAGAAAAATATCATTTTATAAAAAGTTACACAATTTTTTATAAAATATTTAATATTACAAAAAAACATATAACAATTTGCATTAAAACTGCCTATACTGCCTATAGTGATATAGATAATTAATTTTCTGGACTTTTTGAGTTGAGCCGCTTGTTGTGTTCGCTGTGCGGTCATTTTTTTTACAGCAGAGTTTTCTATAAACGATAGGAATTATGAAGTTGGACCTCATAATTTTCGATGCAGTTTAAAAAACGTTTTGGCAAACTAGAAATAATGCAAGTTAGGTGAATACGAGAAAACTTGATAGTATTTTCCCAGAGCAATGTGTGTTTAAGAATCGGCACAAGACGCGGCTCAACCCAAAAAGCCAAGAGAATTACGACAATAGCCACGAAAGCCTGCAATCTATGCTGATATAAAGTATTAATTAAAGCATTTTTATAGAAAATGACCTCTTATTACATTAAAATTTTTAATCATATGTCCATGTAATTATCACTCTAATCTGTTTATTAATGTTTTCAAAATGTTTCATTTATGGGCAAAAGTTAGGTAATACTGCCAAAATTTAATTTTCTGCAATAACGAGACCTAACTCCATATTACCTTAGATTTTCCAAATTATCAGATTAAAACGATAAAAACGAAATAGTATGTTCGATAAGCCGTGATATAAGAATTTTAATACATTGTCAATATAATGTGGCCTTAAGTGAACACATTTTTCACCCCAAATTTACAAATTGCTCTAAATAATGATGAGAATATTCAAATATAGAGGTAGCATTTATGCTCTGTGCACCTCATCAGGTGCTTTATAGTCAATTACGTTCGGTCTCTAATGGCCTCGCTGTCGACGAGCCGTAAAACCCACTTACCGTACCTTACGATTTGGTCATCCAAAACTATCTTTCACAAAAAAAAAAAAAACACAAATATTTCCAGATCTTCTTACTGTAGTGAATAATTATCTACCGATTTATGGTTAAAGTTCTTATACACTTTGAAGAGATAGACACTTAATCAGTATACCTTATTTTTTTTTACTAACTTCTTCGAACAGAAGCGAACACAACAAAATACGGAGCTTTAGCAGTAGGTACTAACAAATTAACTGTGTACGCCTCGATTTAAACCAATAAGATGGATATTTTTTTAAATTTCTATTGTTTATTTCTTACTGCATAAGTTATTAAGTGTGTTTACTATTTAAGTCTCGCAAGTTGTTGTAAATGAGATCATAACGTATGTAACTACTGACCACGTGACGTGCATATATTAACCGTGACTAAACTGACCGAAAAATATTTAAACATAAAACTAAGCAAAGTTTTATCTTTCAGTACATGTAAAACAATTATACAGGTTTAAAATAAAATTGTACAAACTGAATTAAAATTACTTTAAGTTTCGTGTTGGTGTCATTCCTTTCTTTGCTTCAAGAGGTCATGAATGATTATTTATATTATTTCAAGAAAACCATGTTTGTAACAAAATAAAAATATTTTAACGAAATACACCATAGCAAAACCCCATTTTACGAAAAACAGTGACGTGTTGTTTCTGAAACGACCGATTCAAGTATTTAACACTTTTAAAATGGTTTTCTATTTTAAGAAATATAGTAAATATACAAATGCATTTTCTTGGCTTTTGGATGTGAGCCACAGTTAGTTTCCGACTCCGACTACCTGATGATGGCAGCTGCAATGACTGCCGAAACGTCGCAAGAGAAATTTCCTGACGCGACTCACGCCCACAAGCAAAGAAAATGCAGACAACGGCCGGGAAAGCCTGCGATATATTTAAAAATATACAAAATGTTTGGGTCGCATGGGAAAGTTTATGACAGGATTTTACACACACACGTATATTAGTCAGGACGGAGTGTGCTAATTTTATGTAGTGGTAGGTCACTAAAAACTATGGGAAAATGGATTGTCAGTTTGTCCTTAATGTGAAAATTGTGGGTGTATTGCTACCCTGAAACTAGACTTTCAAATTACATGCCAATTACAATTTCTAAAATTACTTAATATTTAATTACGAAACTTTGTCCAGCGTCTTATAAACGACTTTATTTCATTCAAAGTGGGGCAGGACACTTTCATTCTGATTCTAGCTTCGGAACACATCAATGTTCAACTACAGAATATTAAACAGACGCAAAAGGTTAATAAATAAGATCGTCAGTCGAAAATTGTTACTAGAGCTAGCCGTTTTTAAGAAAATCGCATGTAAAATTAGTGTACTTCTGTAGCACTTGCAACTAATTCAGGCACTGCGACTTCCTCGCACGGCGTGTAACCGAACTAATAGGCATGCTACAGTTGTGATGGATTTCTAGGCTGTTCAGAATAACCGAGCACTGCTTTCAATTTTCTGTGAGCCATTATGCCTCCATCTTAAATATTTTAATTACGAAAACTTACATGTAACTAAAAACAAGTGTAAACATTTCACAACTCTCAAAACTTCACTTCTATAGCCCTAATAATGTTTATTGTTATTATTATTATTATTATTAGTGTTGGAAAGTGTGTGTGTGTGTGTGTATGTTACCCGTCCGCATTTCTTCCCTTTTTGCAGAGTAGAATTTTTTGATGGAAAAACTATGATGATAGCTAATCGTTTTAACAAGACATGAAGATCATTGCGAAATCACATTTAACGATATTTCACCTCAAAAGCATGACACCTGACCAGGTTTTAGATATCTAGGATATGGGGAAAACACAATTTACCTCTTTTCACTCTTTAGAGGGTGCCGACGCTGCAAGGGGAAGTAACCCTTTGTCATACTTCAAATAGAAAATTAATTCTTCTTCCATCTGCCACTAATATTTGCGTATATAATAACACAGCAGTTCCCTGTCACTTTGCCTTACACGGGATTTGAACCTAAACCTCTAACCAGTCAGTGGCATAGCTTCATTGTACGCTGATCACCCGGCGTTTCCTCACTAAAAATTACAAATATTAAATTTTTGTCCTTTTTTATTTTGCATATCTTACCGCAAAAATCGATTCGTGTATTTAGTAAACTAGCTTGACAGCCATGGTCGTCTGTGGCCAGGGCGTCCCTCTTCCTTTCCTTCTTGTCACATCGGTTCTGAGAAACGTCAGCTCGGCCGGGCGTATGGTTTTAGGGGTTTGTGGGTATACGCAGGGATTGGGGTAGAGGTAAATGTGCGCAAATAATTACCTATCTTCGTTCAGTTATCATGCGCACAACGACAGAGTTGAGAGGTAGTAGTGACGTTACAAATTTATATAGACGTTTTATTTACATAATTCTTGTAATTTTTTAAATTGTAATTCAATTATCTGTATAGCATATTTAAAAATAGTATTTATTTTGTTTGCCAAATTTCTTCTCGCACTGTAAAATATTTAAGTAAAATAAAATATAAAAGTCTATAAATTACTATTGCAAAGTTACAGTTCAAAATAAATAATTTTCTGTAATGTCACATTAAATTAATATAGGCCTACATATGTAGAATGTTAAAAATGGGGTTGAGGGCAGTTATTTACTTACTTAACAGTAATACAGATAATCAGCTCAAAGTAAGCACATAGCTAACTAAATTAGCCTGCGGAAAATAAATTACACATATTTTATTATTTAAAAAATTCTTGTATGCAATATGTGTAGCTACAAGCGCTAAAGTAATTTCCAACTGCAAAATTTCTAGTTCAAATACTCTGCAAAGCATTTACACGGAAGCATTTATTCGTGTAAATTAGGCTACCTGCATTTAACATATCATTACACGCAGACGTCAAAAAGAAACAGTTACGAATTGCAAATATAAACAGCAATGTTATTCGATATTTGTACACTGTAAAAACATGTAGAAGTCAAAAAATGGCTGTTTAAACTTTATAAAATTTTTAATTAGTAGCCGTATTTACATAATTATTGTGTTTTTTAAGTTGTAATTCAATCATCTGTATAGCATATTTAAAAATATTATTTATTTTGTTCTGTGTGAAAGATATGTGGGCGTTCACATAGTAAAATACTACGCTACGCCGCTACTACCAGTGTTCCAAATAACTACGTCAAGATATATTGACAGAATTATTCAGAAATGTAATGTGCATGTACCATCGAGTGAATATATAAGACTACGGTGCAAACATGCCCGTCTCCAAAGATATATACGTATCAACAGTATGGCAAAAAGTAACAACTTTTAAATAATTCCTCTGTGGTCATACCCGTTTTTCAGGATTACTTCAACTTTTTACATCTTTCCATCCTATAAATTGTCTAATTTTGATAACTCATGGAACAGATTTTTAGATATTTACGTAAGCTTCATTCCTATTCAAAAACAATCTTGATATATCAAAATAATAATAAGATACCGAGGAATAATTGAAATCTCGTTTTATTTGTTTAATGCCCTTAGAGAGCGAATTTTAAAAAAAATCCTGAAACTCCTTTTTAGAGGTATGAGTTAGCCTCATTATAAAACAAAAATCACTTCAGTATCTCAACGAATTTACGAGTTATCGAGGATAAAACATTTTAACTATCACTTCAGTACCTCAACGAATTTTTTAATCATCGAGGATTAATTTAAAATAAAAACATTTAAACTTTTTGAATTGCTTCTCAACGCCTTAATTTTCGAATTTTGAAAAATCGATATAATAGGTAACTAGCAGTTTGTGTGTTTCTTTCCGAAGAAAATAAAAAAAAAACACCTCAAAGTCTCAACGGGTTTAAGTGCTATCGAGGATTCATTGAAAACTTATTTCACCCTTTTTTTTCCACTCCTATTATTTTCGATTTAGTGGGTGCCTATGTCTTGAGGGAAAGCCGCCCTCAAAATATCTGTCTAGGTCTAGCGTTTTGGCCTGTGCGTTCAGAGTGAGTGAGTGAGTGGAGCACTTCAATTTATACAAACATACTCTCAAGCATGTGAAATACACGTACAACCAATGAGAGAGCGTTGTGAGTGCAAGAGTTGGGTCCAGCTATGCGACGGTATTTCAACCCCGACGATTGTTCGGCAGGAAGAGAATGCGAGCCCATTCTCACCGGGGCGGGTGTGGAGTCTCGGGGGGAGGGGACGGGCAGGGGTGAATATCGAGTGCCGCCAGTTGTTTTCACTCCCTCTTCTAATCCGTGTTTTGTGCTCGTCGCAGCAGCGGGTGGAGAGGGTGGGTAGGGTAGCGGGGCTAGGGGGTGGTTATCTGCGTGCTGCCAGGCCATGCATCAAACCCAAGCCTTGCGTGTGCTCGCACGTGTTGATAAACATGCAAGGGTATGTTGCCGCGTGGATGGACGGAGGTGTGCAGCTGGTATTCGCGAGAACACAGAACTGACCCGCTGGACCCAGACCTCAGGTACTTGACCTGTCCTCTCGTCAACTACACGACTGCTGTCCGGACAAGAACACTTTCACTAACTACGTTTACTATTGTACTTTACATTACGGGTCAGAGTTATGAAGAGTGCTTTTAGGCCGTGTTGCACTCTATGCGCTGCACATGGCTGTGATTGTGGATTGGTGAAATTACAATTTCTTGCTGCACATCGTAAAGACCACATAAGGCCGTGGTCGTCCATTTATTTCAAACAATTGCAAATAACTCGAATATTTTTTAACCAAATGCTTCCAAAAAATTTGGGACTGTGTACAGTCATATGATACACAATTTTGCCACAGCGTTTTTCAAAACAATTTACCGTTTAATAGCAAAAAAAAATTTTTTTGCTTTATTTTGGCTTACTTCGACAACATAATATGTGATATTTCAGGGGCAAAAATCTGAAAATCAATTTGGTGTATTGAAACAGAAAAATTCAGCTACAAACGGTGATATAGGCCTATATGTGTTAAAACTGTAAGATGAATTTATGATGCATGTATTAATTCACGATAAAAAAAATACATTTTCGAAACCATTGTAAAACAAAAGAGCGAGGCCTTAGTAAGAAGCGTGTACACTTACGGACACGGGTCCGTATTTATGCTATTTTAGTAAGTTTTATTTTTTAAGTCCTGGAAGGGAGCAGACATTGCAAGACCGTTACACAGACATATTTGAAATTGTTTCTACTATGCAGCCGATTTTTTTTTTTTCAAATCATAAGTTTTGATAACTTTGGCTAGTAATTTACTTTAAAAGAATTAAACCAAACCGATAATGATCTCAAATTATGCACAAATATGTTTTGAAAAAATTAGGCTACATATAACAAACAATTTACCAACATTTCTATTTAACGGTTTTGTGATACTTACTCTTATTCATGGTTTAAAAATTAAACTCGCAAACACAGCACAAATGGAAACCCGTAGCCGTAGTATGTTTCGAACTTGTATATTTTCTTCAGGTTGGTATACACTACAGATTCCAGCAGACAAGGCTACTCATGTTCACACACATACTCAAGTTTCCAGTGATGGGCGGTTGTATATTTACCACACCGCTGTTTAATTGAGCGACCTCTGTCGACAACAATGACGAGGTGTCACTTCTGCACAACCAGGACAAGAGTAGCGACTACGTTTAAACGAGTGTAATCATGAATCCCGGTTTTTAGATATAAAATACGATTTTTTATCATTACATAATCCTACTTACACAAATCAGTAAACGTAGTACATACTTACATTACAGGGGGTAACTTTGGAACATTACAAAAATTATATTTTGTATAAAAGGTAAGACTGAATAAATTAATTTACTGGTAATAAATATCGAATAAAAAATACTCACATGACAAATAATTAATATTTACTTACAGTTGACAATTATAAAAAAATAATACTAGTGTAAAGATGAGCCATTGTATCACTCCCGATCACAGTGTGTGTGTATATAAACATGCGTCAAAAGTTCAACTGCGATGTTTGTACTGTATCGAAAAATACATATAATTCACGCTATAATCTCAAAATATTCACTTTTCTTCTCAGAATTAAAAAAAAAGTCAACCAATCAAATAATCCAATATAGCGACTGATGTCCCACCTTAAGCTGATTGGCAGTAGGTGTTCACACATTTTTGCTGGCTAGCAAAGTCATTTACCTGACGTGTGTGACATACTTTGACATCCTACCTGCAATTTCACTTCTATATAACTTCTAAATATTCTATAACGTTGCAGATGTTTCCTCTCTTCACCCACTCACTTTCTTCCCACCAACCATTGACTCTGAATATGATGCACATCGGGTATTCTCGAACAAAAGCAGTGAAACGATTTTGCCACGAGGAACGCAGTGGTCTAAACAACACATCTCTCTATGTCTCCCCCCCCCCCGCGCAAAATCACCTCGTTAAAGCCATGCGGGGTAGTTTTACAGGAAA
>PNEQ01062110.1:0-32050 GCA_003012365.1 Medauroidea extradentata | reverse complement strand
CGCGCTGCACCTGCTGGGTGAAAACACCTGCCACGGCCCTGAAGTGACTCCGTCGGTAACCATACACTGACTGACATGAGACACTTCAAAAGTTAGGAAGCTAGCAGAAGGGACGGCCCTACCCTTCCCCCAGCCGAAAGAGGAGAACAAAAGTTTGAAAAGGATGCACCTGTCAGGTGCGCGCGCCTAACGGAAGGTTAACACTTGCAGCGGGGCACAAATATATAATTTACAGTTTGCTCTACATTTCGTTCGTCGATGGGGAGGTCTATATCCGAAAACAAAAAAGTTTCTCGAATGTAGGAGTTTGCTCTGCAGCAGGTAATTAAATATTTTTTTAAACAATGATGTCAGAGAATTTTAGAAAATCGACGCATACCATAAACAGTAAAACACTATAAAGATACGGTGTAAAAATTTTGACGTCATTTGACTGAATGGTTTATGATTGGTGATGTGTTTAGTTTCGAAGTTTTGGCGGCCGCGCGAGTGGTATGCTCGCTAGTATAGCCACCCTCTCGCGCCATGCATAGAACTGTAGGAACTAGGAAGCAAGCTTGACCTGCCCTGTCAGCTGTGGCGACTAGAACGTTTGGCAACGCTGCAGCAAGGAGTCAGTGTTGCCTTGGTGCGGGGAGAGGGGAAGACCCAGAGCTCTCGCGGTCAACACTCAAGGTCGCAGGGAGCGGAGCGACATAGGTCTCACCCCTCGGAACACTAACTCGACACTGCCTTCTGCCACGAGGAACCCACGTACATATACAAGCGTGCGTAGTGGGGGTACGCCTACGAACCCATCTACCATCATATATTAGTAGAATTAATATTTGTAAGAGTGACGATTTTTAGAGCTTCAATCCTCCCCTTAAGCTAGTTTAGGTTAGAGTGGAAAATGGTTCGGGTCTGCCATTAGCTCTTTGTGCAGCACGGTGCGAGCCTCCCAGCACGTTCGTCTTTTGTTGGCACGCAGGTGGTGTTGCCTGGGGAGGGGCGAGTAGGCGACCAGTGGCGAGCGAGTCAGTCAGGAGGACAGTGGTGAGTTGCGAGCGCGAGTGAGTCAGCGGTAGAATAGTGGCAAGTCGCGAGCGAGTCGGCGGAGAGCTATGTTAATAGCCAGGCGGGCGCGACGTCAAACTTGACTTAAGTGCGACTAGCAGCCGTGGCAGTCGTTGGCGGACCGGGCTGTAAAACTATGTGCGGTAGACATAATGCGTTCCGCGCTTTTGCTAAAACAGTTACACGCGCCCCGCCGCCATTCCAATGATTTGAAACTAGACTGTCGGGGTGCATTTGATTTTACAAACACCCAACGAGTTATGGAAGCTTCGGATTGCGGTCTCGCGACAGCACGGCCTCGGATGGCACATGAGGAAACGGCGGCGGTGATCGACCGATAACAGTGGAGCACTGTGCTTGAGTAAACACACTAAGGCTTGTCATAATGCAAGCGCAGTTATTACACTCAGGTTTCAGTTATTTTGCAAAAAGACGGGAGCAGTTATGGTGAAATGGGTTGCATAGTGTCGACATGCGCGATCAGGTGTCCTGGTATTGTGCAGAAGTCTTTTTGGGCCAACACGAAAGTTTCGCACAGCAGTGTCGTGCTTTTAAATAGGGTGTTGTGTGTTGAAGAAAGCCATCGGTAAATTAAATTTGGTCGCGAATGTTTCTGCATCTGAAAAGCGAAAATTTACCAGTGTGTTTCTGCCTTGTGGATTACAAACGAGGCACAGAAGGGCATGTGGGGCCCTATTTGACTCCTCGTTTGCTATGTGCCCTGGCTGGTTGCGGACTTCTGGACTCAAGGTAGGATAGAACCTTTCCTTCTACATTTGTTACGCGACTCGTGCCCCGCGGGCAATTTAGCCCTGTAAAGGTTTATTGGTGTGACGCCGGGAAATGACTGCTGTCTAGTATCAGGGAGGAAAATCAGTTCCCCGAAAGTAATTGGTTCGGTTTTTCGTAAAATGACGTATATTACGAGGAATATGTAATAGCAAGTTTTGCAGCAAATCTGTTAATTAAGTGAAACAGGTTAAATGTAAGGTAGGACGGAGCCTTTCTTTCTTCATTCGTTAGACGGCTCGTGCCCTGCGCGCAATAATTCAGTCCTGTAAGTGTGTGATGGGTGATGCTGGGAAATGAATGCTGCGTAGTAGCGGCACTTTCATATGTGTAATATTGAGTTTTGCACCAAACGTTTCTTCTAATTAAATGTGGTTCAGCGGAAATATTAATTTTTTGGACTGATAGCTTGTATGTATGTACTCGATTGCATCAAAGATTTTATCGGATATTTAATGTAATATATAGTAGATTATTCTTTGAATATGTTTTAATGTTATCTACTGTATCATGTGGCCTGTGCAGGATAATCTATAAAGTGTTTACCAGGGTAGTGCATTGCCTAGTTTTTTGATTACATTCTTACCTCATTATAAATTAAGAGCTCTGGATAGTGTCAAATTTGCTGCATTGCCATTTGCAAAAAAAAAAAAAATAATAAAAATAATTTTTCTTGTGTTGAAAAGTGGTTTTTCTGCTGGTAGTAAAGTTCGTGGCATTTTTGGCTGGCCCTAACGGACTTTTTAACACGTCAAAACGACACATTTTGATATTACTACAGGTTATGTAATATTACAAGCCTTAAATAACTATGGCTTAAGATCATAACCACCCAATGTACGAAAAATACCTTTACAGTTTTAAGGAAACTCATGTTAGGTAATCTCCAGTGTAAGCCAAAAATATTGGATTTTGGCTATTTATAATTTTATTTTTATAAATCCCCTACGATGCCATTTCTGTTTATAACGTGTTAGTGTGTGTGAGATGTATGATTGTTGTTGTGACGTCATTTTTATTTTTACGGTAATTATCTCATGGCTTATAATAGTTTTGTAAATGAGTTAATATTAATTGTATTTAAACTGTTAATAAGCGATTATGTTATCTGGGTTTTAAATAGTTTTTGACATGAACCTTTTTTTATAATTTTCTGAATTAAGGTCCACATGTGCTGGCGGGGGTGATGCCAGCACGGAAACTTTTAATTGACCAGATTTGAAAGGTTCGAAGGGGCATTGTTAGTTGGAGTCAATGATGCTTGGCCCTTCGACGCGTATGGATCTGTCTGCGGTTCGTCTAGGGAGTGAGGCCGCATATTAGGAGTTTGGGAATATACATATATATATATATATATGTTGCACTAATTTACAAAATAATTAAATTGAGAAATATGTTCTCAAAAGCAATACACAAACCAAAAACCTAGACTTAAGCATAAGAAATATTTTAGCAGTTGAATTTCTTACAAATTTGTAGCCAAGTGTTTGCATATAACATTCACATTTATAAAAGAGTCAAAATGCAATATTGTGAACCTGACTAGGGCATGAGGCCAGTTAACACTTTGAAATGTCAATTAAAATTTGGCCAATGTCAGTAACTTTTTAAACATAAAATATATCCATAACTTACGGCCGCAATATCACTGTGCCCATAATAACAAATTTTGGCATTGTTCCTTAGAAACTACCTTTTGAACATTTTGGTGTTTTGAGATAAGGACGAATGGATTTTGGAAATTTTGGAGCAACGACGTTAAATCTCAATTTCCAACCATATAAATATTTTGGTCGTTTGCTGATTTTTGGTAGGATAAAGTAAACATTTTCCAACAAAAAATAAAAACACTGACCAATTATTTTGGTACATATAACAAGTCAGTTTATAAACTAAATTTTGTATGGAAAATGCACAATGTCGTCCAAACTGAAAAATATTACATGTGATTAGTAAAAAAAAATTACACTCGGCCTACTCTACCGCTTATTTAACGTGGCAGCATTCAAGTTTTGTAATTATCATTCAAAGAAATTTCTTGGCGAATTATAATCAAAAAATCATCAAATTAAATACTTTAAAAAACAATTCGTTTAGTAAACATGAAGAACATAACCTATTCGGACCAAATGCTAAAAATGTGTTACCATATAAATCATATTTACTCGCGGAGATAAGATAAAACCAGCACAATTTCTTTGTCACGTCATAACTTTATAATTAATAAGATGAGTATTACAACTCACCTCAACAATCAACACAAATACGAGTTCAAGCCAAAACAAAATGTTGCAATTCAGACAGAAGCGAACGGAAATGACGAAAATACTCACCGCAGGGAGTTGCGAAAATTACATTCAGCAACAAATAAACTAAAAGTAAGCTATTATGGAAGTAACTATGAAAACAATTTTAAAAATATGCTGAACATAAACTTCCAGCTTTAAACTTAAAATGCCACATAAAATACAAGACTTACTGTAAACTTACCTGTTTAAGCTCGCTTTTTTAAGTAAAATAAAAGGCTTCAGGCAAGCTTAACCTAAAAGCTTGATTTTATAAGGCAAATTCAAGCCTTAAAATAAGCTGTCATGTTGTGTGGGAATGTATCCTACTTTTCCTGTACAACTTCCGTAAAGGAACGTATTAAGCTTTCTTTATCAAATTATAGGTGGTGTCTTTTTTGGCTGTGTTTATCGTCTGCTCAATCACGTCGATTAATCCAATCAGTTTCTCTTGATTCACAGTTGTAGTTTTGTCTGTGTGTTCCGTTTGGTGAGTATCAGTGTCTTCTCTATTCAGCATTATTCCATTCTCAGTAGGTATATCTGGTCTAAATTGTGAGTAGTATCGTCTCAGATCCATATTGACTGGGGTATTAACAGTTGGTGGGTGGTGGGATGGTCTTATAACATACTGTATTGTCATCTTTTCTATGTTCACTGGCTTTCGGAAGGCGCACGGTCATTGGATTACATGTTTCGGAATAAAAGGGCTGAGGTATTTGTGTGGGTATGTATAGTGCTGGTTGGTTGTTCTGGTATGGAAAGTTGTACGTGGTATTTCAGATGTTGGATTAATTACAAACTGTCTGTCTTATTTTGGAGATTCAGATAGTTCTGTACCTGATTAGTGCCTTACTGATATGCGTGTTCCTGTATATCCTGTCTGGTATTTGAATTGTGCCTGTACCTTTTGTTTAGCGTCGGTATAGCTGATGTTATAATAAGCTATTAATATTTTGACTTCCCGTTCATTTTCCCATATAGGGCATTTCGCTCTGTCATTTTCAGAATGGGGCCCTTGGCAATTTACACAGCATGGTTTCTCTTTAGTTGGACAAGTTTAGATCGCGCGTGGTTGTCCACATCTGGCACACCTAATTGGTTTTGCCCAACAGTGAAGTGCTACATCACCAAATCGTAAACATTTGAAATACTGTAATACTGACTGCAGTCGCGGCGTTACGTTGAAGATTTCTTCATATACAATTATTTAATTCGGTGAGACGTGGCCTTCAAATGTTAAACTAACTAATTTGATGGGAACGTTTTCTGATTTTCCTTCTCGTGTAGCCTTATGTGTTTAGTTTACCATTCAATTTTCAGTATTTTAAAGTTATGGCTTTCAATACCCTCCCTAATGTCCTGTTCAGTTAGGTCTAGCGGCAAACCATATGTGAAACACTGTTTCTGCAACAGTCCCGTAGGGATCGATAATCTAACCCCTATCTTATTCGGTATATCTGACTGTATAAATTGATTCGCCACGTGTGCAGACGTGAATGTGATTTTTAACTTTGCTGGTCCTGCCCTTTGGATGAAAAAGTATTTCCTTGTTAGGATGCAGTTTCCCTTCAATCGTAATCGGGTGTAAATTCCCCTTTTTGTCTTTTGACTCCGCGAATACAATATAGGAACCGAAGTTGCCTGTCGGGTACAACATAGCTGGGCACTTACCTGCTAACTACTCTATATTTCTTGTTCTGAGCTTGTCGTATATCAGTTGTTCTTAGTTTGTCGTATATCAGTTGTTCTTAGCTTGTATATCAATTTCTTGATCCTCTTCGTTAACTTTTTTCTTTCTCGTATTACCGTCAATTTCCATCGTAGTATCGTACTAAGTTAATCTCAAGTCTCTCCTGCCTAAGCAAGTTGACCAGATCACTGCTTTATTATGCTGGCTCCACATTATCGCCGAATGTCGATGTGTGGACGGTCCTTCTTTGCACGGCGAATGTTCGGCATTCGCGACGAGTGGCGAATGCCGATCCATCCGGAGTCGGTTTTTGTGCCCGCCTCAAAAGACACGAACACGAATAAAAATACCCCCTCTACACATTCGCAGAATGTTGTTGTTGTTGTTTCCCACGTCGTCTGTAGTCTCTATTTCGGTTTCCGGAATTTGGCGTATGTCTTCAAGACTCGCTAAAAATGACGGAGTGGAGCAATGAGCATAGTTGAACTTTTCTGGAACTTTATGGCAGAACCCTGCACATGGGACCCAAGAAACAGTATGCACAAAAACAAAGCAAAGGTGAACGATGCTTGGGCGCGTATCCAGAATGCTTTGCCTTTAAATGTGTCTATTCCAGAAATGAAAAAGAAGAAAGACTCTCATGGCAGCATTCCGTCAGCATATAAAACGAAAAAAAAAAAAAAAAATCTTCCATTACTTCTGGTGCGGGCATTGATGATATCTACAAGCCCACATGGTTTGCATTGCGAGGTTATGGAAAGTTTCTTGGGACGAGTGTATCAGTGCGATACTACATACAACACAGAAAAACTGTAAGTACAGTAGCATGTTATTTATTTATTATTTACAAAGTATCTTACAAACCAAAAAAAAGTATATTTTGGTATTATATTATATATTTTTATATTTTTTTACTAAAACAATTTCTGTAAAAAATTGAAGAACATGGGTATTAATCAGTACTTATTTCTATTGCCTACGTATGTCTGTGAATGCACCTACCTAATTATCTACGTACTTAATTATTTTTCTTGAATGTTTACATAATAAACTTTTGCCATTTATTTACATAGTGCAGTGATGTTATACAACCACAAAACTAGAAGGTACACAACTATGTATTTCTTTTACTTACGTAAGCAACTTTTACAAAATTGAACATATCAGTCCTAAAGGCGTCTATAGTGTGTTAATTATTTCTCTAGAAGTAAACTTAAATAACAAAACCTGTAATTTTTTATAACCAACTGAGTAGGCCTATTAATGCATAATAGAAGTACAGAACAAACTTAACTTTTTGTCGCTCAAGTAAGCTATTTTATTAACACCATTAAAATTACATTTAACAATGATACTAAATTAATATTTGTACTGCCACTGATGTGTACAATATAAAATGTATTAACTGCATTATTTTTTGTTCGATTTAATTATTTCTCTGGAAATAGTTAACAAACTCTTGTCATGTTTGTAAAGCATACAATGTTGCTCTTAGTGGCACTGCATGTATGGGTCAGAAAGCACTTGGTCCTGTTTCTTCGTTTTGCCATGAACTACTCTGATCTATTTCTGAGCCAACGAAATGGTCCATAGTACCTGGTGGTGTATACATATTTCGTGATGTTTTACTGTTCCTTAAGAAATTGTGCAGTAAAGCACGTCATTGTGAACAACGAAGTTTTTTCAGCATTAAGTGCAATGGGCTTCCTAAATATACGGAAAACAGCAGAAATAATTCCAAACACATTTTCTACTACTACCCAAGCGCTTGACAGCCGTTGGTTGAAAATTCTTTTAGGAGTGCCTGGATTATGACATCCTGGGAAAGGTTTCATCACATTAACACTGAGAGCAAATGCTCCATCAGCCACAATAACATGGGATATCTTTATCAGTGCCAAGAAGAGGACAAGGACGTGGAAAATTTATTTCCTTGGAGCATATTTTTTTCATCATAATAAACTGTTTCTTAATACACCGCCATCACTTACTCTACCCTTACAGCCAATGTCTGCAAACAAAAACTTATAATTGCTGTCAACCAATACCAACAGTACTATGCTGAATGTTTTTTTGTAATTGAAATATTCCGAGCCACTAAATGCAGGGCACTGCAACACAATATGTTTGCCATCTAGTGCTGCCAAACAGTGTGAAAACCTCTTTTCAAATCCTTCTTCTTTAGCCATCCATTCCTCTGGAGTAGACGGTAACTGCAAAAAATATAAAATGTTAATGTGGTTCATTGTTTCAGGTGCAAGAAGGAGTACAGTCACAAGATAACCAGGAGATAAATGACAGCTTGAGTGATCCGCCTACACCGGTATCAATGGCATCAACATCATCAACAGAACGACGTAGCAAGAGACCGCATGAATTAGAACAGACGAAAAAGCAAATGGATGAAGCATTTGTAATCCTCAAGAATTTATCATCTTGCAAGGAAGAAGACGAGTGTGATTTGTATGGGAAACTGATTGCTAACAAACTAAGAAAATTACCAAATGGTGAACGTGAACAGTTAATGTATTCTATAGATGGACTGTTTTTACAAAAATATGTGGCTAATAGTGCGCCCACTTTGGGCATGCCCAATCACAGTTCCAACCCAACGCCTATTCAAATTAACATACCAGATTTTATAGGCGAGGAAATAGTTATTCCGTTGCCTCAAAGTGAATGACTACCTAATGGTAAAATTTTTTGTAACTTCAGTGTGATTACTGATTTAACAATGTATGTATGTATTTTAAAACATTTTGTACTGTTTCTCTTTTATTGGCATATGCAGCAAGCAAAAAAATTAAACATTATATGTATGTTTACTAAGGAAATAAAAAGTTTTTTATTATATAATTTGTGTTACTTACCTGTACTTCATTCTTCAAACATTTAATTAGAGCTGCACAGACTTCAGGTACAATCTTGTAAATTATTTGACTCGATATTTTAAACAAAAAGGGGAGACTCTTGAGCTGTCACCACTTGCAAGAAATCGTAAAGTAACAGCTAGACGTACTTTTGCTGGTATACATTTCCTCCAGCTGGTATCTTTTTTTTGATATTAAGAGGGAAATACTCTGTACCAAATTTCAAAATCTGAAGATGACATCTTACAAAAGTTGATAATTTTCCTGATGGTTCATGTAGCTCTTCAGCAATTACATTCTCCGTGCTTACCCTGTAAAATAACTAGGGTCAACCAGGGCTATTTTGAGACGAAAAACCAAACTTTTGCCACAACTTTATGTGTACATTTTAATTTAATTAATGAAACAATTACAGTATGATAGCATTTTGAATAGTTTATTCACCATAAGTAGTGTAGAACAGTTATTAAATTAATATCATTACAGTTTACAAATTTAAACATAAAAAGTGTGTATCTTATCTACCCCATCATTTGGGGTTATTGTGATACTACACTGGGGTTATTGTGATACAGTGCCATATCTCCCATTCTATTGCATGCTTAGACAATCCGAGGCAAATGTAGGACAGTCCTATATATGCTGTATCACTATGCAAATTTTAAATGAGATTGGTGTGGTGCATTTATTTTATTTTAAGCTTCTGCAATAATTTCTTGCATGTATCAAAATAGTCTACACATGTTTATCATATTAGCCCCAACAGGTGTATCATAATAACCCCAAAACTTTGGTGTTGTATTTCTTAGTTACCGTGACATTCCTTTAAGTGAAAACGTAGCCCATTCTTAACTGAATATGCTACTGTGATGACAGTTTAAATACCATCAATTTTCCGAGCATACAATAAATTGTAAACAAGGGAAGAATTTTCCTGTACCCAAATAAAGTGTCTCATTAAAAAAATTTTTTTACAATAATAGTGAAGAGATGCTCAGTGGGAACAAGGCAGAGCACAGATCACATTACTTGTTTGAATTGTTTCATATACTAAATATTGTTATATTGAGTAACCTTAAGCTGTATCACAATAACCCCTTTACTTAGCATGTATCACAATAACCCCAGTAGACCGTAAGTAAATTGCGTTAATGTCTAAACCAGACAGGGTAATTTATAAAACTGGGCGAATTATTTTATTATATTATTACTAACCTGGTTCTATTACGATGCATGGCTATCATCCACCATCGTCTCCGCCTCTGTTTTCGTGTTTTTCTTTCGGTGATATGTCACCAAGTAATTGTTTGCAATAATATAGAATAATGCTGCTGCCACAACAATTCCTTCGACGTCCAATTTTACAATATTCGCCTACAGCATCGCCTGGATTCGTAAACACAGCCCATCAAAATATTCGGCGAATGTGTATATGCTCACATTCGTCCGCGAACCATTCCCTTGCAACATTCGCCGAATTATTCGGCAAGTCAGTTCGGCGATAGTGTAGTGGAAGCATTAGGCTATTTCCAATAGAACGCAGTACGATCGTAAACTGGTTACCGTACACGTCCTAACCCTCCGAGAGCCGAAACTCGAATAGTTTTAATTGTAACATTGAATCCTGGGAGTTGTTACAGGTCTGGAAAACACAGGAAACCAGGAAAAGTCAGGCAAATTGTTATTCTTTTATTGTAGATTTAAATGTGTAAGACAAGCTTTGGACTGGTGATGCAAATATTCTGTAAAGTCCTAAGGTTACAATAATTTTGTGGACAAGGTGATGTAAATGAACATTTTTAAAATAAGTATAAATGCATTAATTTACAAATTGTCTCTTAACCTTAAAATTTGGAATGCAGATTACAGTTGTTTTGATTTAAGTTAGACAGCTCTACGAGGTTAAATTAAATTTAAATAAGCACAGTATACAGGTTGCGAGGCTACCGGAACTATTTTTTTTAATGATTGGCAACAACCCAACTAAAACATATATGTTATCTGGGTTATATGAGCTAAATAAGGCAAATTAACCACAGTTGATTTGCAAACAGCAGGGCAGCCACATCATTTTAGAATAGGGTTTTTAAAAAACGTCACTGTCAGACATTTTTTTAGCAAGTAAAAAAATAGAAGTTCTTAAGTTTTATCTGGAAAACCTGGAAGAGTCAGGACCCTGGTCCTGCTTCACAGCTATTGGCAATTTTTTTTTTTTTTACCAATTCAGAACTGATAGGAGAAATACCCACTGCAATTTTAAGTGACTATTGTACCTGCCCAAACCTAAATTGAAATAATGTTCTTCCATACCACAGTATTTATCGTGGTTAGCATACTATGGAAATTAAACTTCTGTTTGTAGGTTAAGCTGTTTTGCAATAGATTGTATGCGAACTAAATATTTCAAATATTTCTCTGTGTGAAAGTATTCGTTAAGTAATAGGCACTGGGATTAAGGTTTATGTTCAAAAGTTTATAATAAGTTTGTTATATGTCAATTACTAAAAACGTAGACAGAGATGCACACGTACTTACAGAACAATACTTGCAGGCTGGAGAACACACAAAACGCAGAGGGACAACACATTTTTGCGTGGTCGCGAAGTTTCGCTGGTCAAGCCAAGAAGCTCAAAATACATCAAATTTCTGTAATTACTGTATAATACAGTCCAACATCCATGTTGGTCATTTACAGAATTGAAATTATTTTCTGACACCCAATATTGAATTGGAATGAATGTGGATGTATGAACTGTGAATGAACATTAATTTTATCTTAAAATAAAGCAGTGCAGGGTGTCGATATAGATTTTAGAAACTTTCAATCATAGTAATTTATTTTGTGTGTGCAAAAAAGGGCATTATCTGTACATATCTTAATATAATTAATTTGTTATTTCATACTTTTAAATAATTTAAACTGCACTATTTATCCTATTTCGCCCATCATTTCCAGGTAATGGGTCATTCTGTTTTCTCTAAATGTCCAGGATTTATTTCCATAGTTCTAACTGCACCCCACACAGTGGTGGTGCAGTAAAGAGTATTTTTAGATAGTCTTTTTTTACTCACTGCGAATACATATTTGATGCACACAAAAATATATATCTTCACTACAGAAGTCTGCTTTAGTAACTTTATTAAAAAAAAAATACTTTACACATACATAAAACATATCTCGATGGCAGATTTACATTATTGCTCCTGTTGTTTTTTTATCAGTTCAGTTAGGACTGTGACATATTGCAAGTTCACTCTCCCCCAACTGCTGTTATATTCTCAACAGTTGAGTGTGTTCCTTGTAGAAACTGTCATGGCAGCACTGCCGGTGCTACTGCTGTCTTTGGGCTTTCTTAGGTGGTGGTTGGTGAGACAGGAATCTTGTTGCCTGAAAAGGAGACTGATTTATATCTAACAAGCTGAGTGGTGAAACATTTGTTGAAGTAGAAGCCGGTGTTTTACAATGATGATCGTTTTATGACTTTGGAAGAGTTGTTACTGAATTTTATGTCAGTGTAGTTAGTAGTGTGGATGTTCGTTGTTCCACAAATGTTTCAGCAACATATCTTGATCGTGCTGCCGAGGCTGTCTGTGCCATAGATGAAGATTGTGCAGCAGATGATAGCTGTGCTGGTTTTAAAGGACTAGACAATGGGGTCCCTGTATCTAAAATAATTGAAGGGGAAATGTGTTTGTGCTGCAGAAACTAGTCAAGAATGTCGTAACATCACGTCACTGAGGTCTTATTTGCCATCTTCTGTAGAGATGCCAGTTTTAGGTGATTTCAGTTGCTGAAATAAAAAATAAAGAAAAACATATACATAAAATAGCAACAAAAAACTGCAAACATTTTTAGTAACACTGAAACTAATTAATAAATTTCATCTAGTATCATAGCGACATAATTAAAAATTTTACATTCGAAATTAAAAAAAAATAACTGTTCCAAATTTCCATAAATCTACATAACAACAGTAGTACCTGGTGTTAGAACAGTTTAATAAATATATGTACTGTATGACAGTAATTAATTTTCAAACTCTATTATGTTGTTTAATAAAAACAAGAATTGATTGGAAAACGTTTTGCTGGCAAAAGAGATGTACGTCATTAAACTAATAGCCAATACAATCATCACATAGATCAAGACATTTGTCGCACTAGCTTTCCAATACCTGCTATGAAGAATGTTGCTGCCTTCCTATTCGACTAATGCTTTAACATATTGTGCAACATTAAGAAGGGCTCAGGTGTTCTTCAGAATGGCATCTGTTTAAGCACCTGAGCTTTTTAGAGAAGCACATTAGGCATCGAGCGCGAGTATAAAATATTTCCCAATATATTTTTTCCTAACTTGCTTTTAGGTGTTGTAGCCTACATAGGTTGAACGAGGCTTACTAAAACTTAATTGTGTGAAATTTTTCTTGGCACTCTTAATATTGGTACGTACAAAATTATGTATTGCCAATGCATGGTAAGTTAATGTGGTTGTGCTGTTTCAAATAACTGCTAATCAATCAAGTATTGTTACATCAGATAGGTTGTCAACATTCTGGAAAAGTCAGGGAATTACTTGAAATCCTGATAAATATCGGCAAGATACAGTTTTTTTTACTGGTGGCACAATAGTAGTAGGGAATAGGGCAAGCTGGCACAGGGGCTGGGGGCTGGGGGCTGAGGAGCCGGGTAGCCACTGATGATGCAATCAAGATGGCCGCTATCTTGGATGACATAACTGCCCGCCAAGATGGCCGCCATCTTGGATGACATAACTGCCCGCCATATTGTTTGACTTCACAGTTCGCCATGTTTGCTGACGTCACGTCCACCATGTGGTTTTAGGTTTTTTGATTTTCCAAATTTGGTTTTTCCCAATTTGGTTTTTCCAAATTTGGTTTTTCCAAATTTGACTTTTGATTTTAAAATTTGTTTTTCGACTCTCACTTGTTTTTGCCGCTCGTTGGCTGCTACGCAGCCGCCATGTTTGTTTACGTCGTCTGCTTGTGACGTCATGATTCCAACATTGTCTGTAGGCAGTGCTGTCGCCATGTTTGTTTTCTCCATTGATTGCTGGTCGGCGCTGCTGTCGTGTGCTGGGCGCAACCATGTTTGTTCCAATGTTTACTTCTGACATTGGAAGTTAGAGTGCGCTAGTGTCGCTGCAGGTAAGGTTCAAGTTCCAAGTGTCTGTGTATGGGGAATTGAACCTTATGATTTTATAAAGTTCAAAGTTAACTAGAAAATCCTTCGCCGGGTGCGTGACCAGAACCATCTATCTTTGTGTTAGCAGTCATGCGCTATAGTCAACTACGCTACGAGTTCAGACATGAAATAGCAAACTTTATAAGTTGTATATGAAGTATTAATATGTTTTTTTAAATACTGCATAGACTATGCCATAGACCTATGCCAACTAGTTTTTAAATAATAGTTATGGGTTTTAATTAAAGTTAAAATTGAACTACTTGACATGGATATGCCTTTTTTTTTTCATTTATAGTCATTGGTTGTGCTTGAGACATACCTATGCCAACTAGATGTTAAATAAGAGTTATGGGTTTAAATTAAAGTTTTAAAATATTTTTTTCTTGAACTACTTGGCATGGATAAGTCTAATAATTTTTTTTTCATTTATAGTCATTGGTTGTACTTAAGACATAACCTATGCCAACTAGATGTTAAATAAACGTTATGGGATTTAATTAAAGTTTTAAAATATTTTTTCTTTAACTTCTTGGAATGGATATGTCTAATATATATTTTTTTAATGTTCTGAAAGTTATTTTTTTTAATTCACATGTATATGACTATCTGTATTTTTTTCTAAGTTTTGACCTGTATGAAAGGTCTTATGTTTATTTCGGCGCCTCCTCTTCTCTCAGCAACCAGGAACTATCAGGAACATAATGTTTTTTCTGTGTAAGTGTTCAAAAACAAAATATATTTAATGTGTATTTACAACTAGGCGTAAGCTCTAAGTTTCAAATATACTACCTCTAACAGACGTTAGGATGTAGCATATTTGAAAAATATTAGAGGTTTTTTTTCTGAAATACTAATACATAAAATTTTAACACCTCGCTGCAAAGCAATTGTTATGAAAATGTTCAGTGTGTACATGTTCGAAAACAAATATATTTAAAGTGTATTTACAACAAGATGTATACGGCAATTTTCAAATATACTACCTCTAACAGACGTTAGGAGATAGCATATTTGAAAATGTTAGAGTTTTTCTGAAATTCTAATACATAAAATGTTAACGTCTCGTTGCAAAGTGTTGTCTGAAAAAAGTAAACACAATTTCGATTACCTACTGATATAATATTGTGGTTTTTTTGACATAGAGAACCATTTCTAATATATTTTTTCTTCAAATTCTTACTGAAAAAATACAATAAATTTCAAAATGCGTAGGTTAAATGATAGCAACAAGAGAGGAAATATATTTTTCATTAATTTTTGCTTACTTTCGTACATCAGTTTATATATTGTTTCACTTCCTGGTATGGTACCATCAGAACTGGTTCATCTGCTTTTTGCTGAAAAAAATAAACAAAAGTTCTGTTAACTTTACAGCTTAAAAAATAACAAAAGCATTGATTGCCCTCAACTTTACCATCCGAGTGGCTTTCTATAGAAATCATGCGCATGGTTCCCCGAGACGTTGGGACTCGGGGACAATGCAGTATACTAGCGAACACTGTTTCCTACCATTTTTTATTTCTGAATTTTTTTTGTTTAAAAGCCCTAAAAGTGTCGCATACTGCATTGGTGTTTTACAACGCTGAAAAAAAAAAAACCCAGTGGAAACACAAAGCAGAACAAAATTCGACAGCTGTAGAAGCGGACGTATGAACGAGCAGAATATATAATTCAACAGCCGCACATTGTGTGTGTGTGTGTGTATGTGACACAAAGCAGAAAAAACGGATAAACGATTGGAAAAAGACGACAGCGAAAGGTATAGAACAGAGGAAAGAAGGAGTGAAGAAAACAGATGGGAGAAAAGCTACTTTTTTCTAGAGGAAAAGTAAGTCTGACTCCATAACCCACACTATTTCTGCTGCTTAAGTTACAAATTTTAATTTTTTTCATCTGTGTGACTCAGATGCAGACAAGTTTTGGTAACCTCCCCTAGGCAAAAGGCAATGACTTAACCTCTCCTAAGGTCAAAGGTGAAAACACAGCTGCAGAAATTGTTTTTACACAATACACAAATAAAAACATTACAATCGTAACACCCAATTTTTCATCAACATACACAGTCAACTAGTTATTCATCGACAACATAGTTTTCCTTCATCTTTAAAATCATTATAATTTTCTTCGTCCGGGAGAAAAGGTCATCGCCAATAAATCCCAGGGTGGTGAAGTATGAATGAAAATCAAGGTTCGGGATGAAGGCTTGGTGAAATCGCTTCAGATTTTACATGTCGCACATCAACTAGGTACAGGCGTATTATTTAGAACACTAACCAGACCCTTTCCAGATCACTGTCGTCTCCTTTCGGGGGAGGGGGGGGGAGCAGGGAATAAAAAATTCAATTTAGATTCAACAAACCCACAAGCCTCTTCCCGGGGTAAAATTGTTCTTTCCAAATCCCCAAGACAGCGTAGAAAAATGATATTAAACTGGGAATGACGAGGTTAGTGCAATCACTGTGGATTGTTAACACGTCTCATCACCCAGGGTACTGGTATTTTACTTTTTAACCAGCCCCCGTCTCCAGCTTAGTAATGACATAAGTATGAAAGATGCCTGGGGGGAGAGGGGGTGCGAAATCGCTTCAGATTTAAACACCCAGAGCGAAGAACTACCAATGTTACCGACCCCACATTTGCGCACCTCTCCCAGGGATGGCTATGCAATTATGATACCTGTCCCACTCTCCAAGCTTTGAAAACTGTTGCCGATACCGATAAATAAAATAAAGCTGCAGCTTGGGGAGTGAGAAAAAATATTCGCTTTCTAGGCATTAGTTTGCGATGAAACAGTCTTTACTGCACGTCCATCAAAAAACGTAGTCGCTCCACAAACATGGCTTGCGACGGAAAAATAATTGCGTGTTAAACCAACAGAAAAAAATACATATAGTTGCTCCCACAAACATTGGTTGCAACGAAAAAGTCCACCAGGTAAAAGTATAACCTTAATTATGTGTAAAGACCATGTCGCTACCCGGACATTTTGGTAGCTACGGAAAAAAACACAATGGTCCCTAAAGAAAAAAATTGTTAGCCCATCCACAAAATAAAATCACTCCCCGCAGCTTTTAACGACACGTTTGCCACCATTTTAGAACAACCAATTTAGAAAATGTATTAAGAAGACCATGTACAAAATGTTGAGAAAAATGTAACCTTGTTTTTTTATTCTGAAATATAGCTGTGTGGTACTGTTTGTATGCCATCATCTAGTATTTTGCGTTTGTCATCTTGCCAGGTGAGCGCTATTTAATGCTGCATTGTATATAAACATCATGTTTCTGTGATCGTATGTTATTAATATTGACTCTAATTATTTGCTGCTCTTTCAAAACCTTTTTACAATCATTAAAAGTAATTTTATTTTTTAAACTATTTCTTCTTCCGCCTTTTGCACTTTTTATAACTTTCCCGCCGCATATGTAGGAATACATCTTGGCTCGCAGACCCACAAACTCGCTGATTTGAACCTCCGGACACTCATCTTTAAATTTCCCCACCACGTTTCGTTTGGAGGGGGAATAGCAGGGGTGAGTGGAGGGGTAGTCACTGGTGTCCATCTCCTCAGTGAGTATGGTATCTGCGGCCAAGTCTGCATAAGTCATCAGTTTCTATTTCGTAGATAAAAGAGTCTGTATCTGTGTATAATAGATTTATCTTGTCCCCGTACTTTGATTTCATTGTGTCATGGTGAAATTTATACATAAGTGTTTTTGAAGTATCTAATACAGTGAAGCCAGCATATATGGGTTTATCAAATAAAATCTTTTCTTTCTCCATTTTTAATAGTGATAAATGTTCTGTGTAAATTGTTCTACTTTTAAATGTGAGTTTGGCAATTAGTTTCTTGACTCGCTGCTCGTTGCTCACCAGTTCCATTACTTGTCTCTTTCTTTTATTTTCGATTGATTTACCAAAAATTGCATTGTTTAATAATTTGAAGAAATCTTTCTCGAAGCTGTTAGTTGCTGCCTGTCTTTTCTCGGTATTTAACTGTATATAAGGTTCAAGCCATTTTTCCTGTTCAAACTGTAGAACTTTATGTATTTTTGTAATTTTTAATGCATGGTTGAATGCCTGCTTCAGTGTGACGTAGTTTACAACATAATTTTTTTTTTGCAGAGTGGTAAGTAGCTTTGTCTGTTTTGATCCGGGCGGGCACTGGCTGACGGCTAAAAACGGCATGTCTCTGTGGGCTTTGTGAAGTTCTGTGGGATATTCTACATCTACCTCCAGTATGTAGCCGTAAAGTGTGTCGTCGGGGATGGAGGTAACATCTATTTCAGTGTCGACCCACTGAAAATCTTGTATGGGCAGGAGCTGAGACATGGCCCACCCATACAAATTATTTGCATCTACATACTGGAGGTAGGTGGGGGGCTGGCAGTCATCGTACGTGGCTGGCAGATACTTATTGTTAGCCTTGCTGTACCGTTTCATACACTGAGCCACGCCCCCTCGTATGCTGTTCAATAAATAAATACTTATCGTAATCAGTGAGAAGCTCTAATTGTACTTTTGTTTTTTTCAACATAGCATCAAACGCGAATCCGGGAGCACGTACGTAACGGACGCAGTCGAGGCCATAAGCAGTAATTCATAATTTTCTAAAATTTTCGAACACGTCTGACAGTAATAACACGTCTGACAGTAATAACACGTCTGTCTGTAACTATATTTTTGCATAATATTCTAAAGTTTTGCAGTTGAATTCTTTCCAAAATTTTGTGGCATGATCGCAATCTTCTTCGCTGATGTCTGTGTCCGTTAGTTTGTTGTAAAACTTGTCGCTGGGGGACAGCTGCGTCTCTTCCAGTTTCTTCAGGCTGTCTGCATAGTCGTACGGGAAGACTCCTTTTCTGGTCACTATATCAATCTCGTCATTATTAAATTTATTGTTTGTGTTTCTAAATTCACTTCGTCGCAGGTTGTCGACTAACGTGGCGAGGCTTGCAGACATGAAACGGAATGTGTCGATAAACTGAATGGAAAATTTCTCCCCTAGCGACTTTGAGAATGTAATCAATTTTTCTTCCGTATGCGGTATAATGAATATTTATTTTTCGTCGTAGCCTAATTGTATGAAAATAATGTTTTTGCCGTAAATTAAGTTGTGGAACAGCACTGGCAGTTTTTGTTGCCTCCTTCGCAGCTTGTAGCAGTTATTACATGCCGGACCCTTGTATTTTCTTGTGAAGTGGTCGTGATCCATTACTTTTCCATTTTTGTCGGTAAACTCTTCTTCACAGTAGCAGCATGTGTCAGCCATGAGGTGATATAGTAATTGAAGGTTATCGAGGGTCTGCATTGGTTCGCTTGTCTCATAAATTTCCCTTACTTGGTTTCCTATTTTTCTGATGTCTTCAATAAATGTTTCTTCGGCATTTTCTCTGGTATACATAATGAGGTTTCTTGGTAGGCTAGCAGTCTTGGTGGGTGGTATCAGTTCGTCTATTTCTATATGTATGTAGTAGCTGTAGGCTTCGTGTTTCTGGTATGAATACGTATATGATGTTGCTGGGTCCGGCTGACAGGTGTGAATCGGCACGAGCATGGCCTCAAAATCGGCGTAAATTACGATTGGTATCTTGTCGCTATTGTGGAAATTTAAAATTTAAGAACTGGGCGTTTTCAGTTCTTCTCGTGCTGCGGCATCTCGACTCTTGCAGGGGCGTGCGGCTTACAATACATCTTATCTTTTATCATTTCAGCGCCACTCTTACCTGTCACTCTCAGTTGATTGTCATATGTTTTAAAACACCTCTTGCACATATGAATATTTCTGTTTTCTTATAAGTGCTGAGAAATTTTTAATGTAACAATAATGGCTGTTTTTATCCTCGGTTGTTAGCAGCAGTAAATCAAAGTGCGTTTCCTGTTCCTCGTTAGTTACACGTCTAGGTATTATTTGATTTTCGTAATTTAAAATAAATACATTTATTGACACACTCGGATTTTGCTTCTCAAAGATTTTTATCTGGTGCAGCGGTGTGGGAAAATCAATATTTTGAAAATTAAATTTATCTTCTAATTCTGTGTACCTCTTATTTACGCGCTGCACATTTTCCCCGCTAACATACAGTGCTAATATCGCCCATTTAAAGCACATTTTGTCCTCGTTTTGTGGATTTATGACAGCGTGTTTTGCCTTAATATCGGCGGGAAGCTCTATATAACTGGAAGATCTGGTTGACACTAGCTTGTTGATGCGCAGTTGTAGGCGCCGTACTGCTTGTAGCATCCAACCAGAGCCCCGAGACATGTATTCTTGCTCTTCCTGACATAGTTTCCCTATACTGGCCGTCACAGCTTCCTCAATGCCACCTTTGTTGTAGAGCGGTACGTTTTTTTGTTTTGAAGGCTCTGTTGTCGTGTTCCTGGTCATGCGGCTCAGGTTTCCCATAATTGCATTCTAAAAATATATTGAATTTAATTGGCCTGTTTTCAGCTACTTCTTCCTTTAGTTCGTTTATTAAGTTTGTTTTAATATTTTCTAGGTAGCTGCAAATATCCGTGGCGACGTCGCTCGTGTTTTCGGCGATGTAAGTTTTCAAATTGAATCTGAACGCTGTCTCTGCTAATATAAAACCATGGACGCTCGCGGCTCCTAGCCCTACTGTAATGCGCGGCCTTGCTACCTGCCGCTGTACCTGGGGGGCGGAGGGCGGGTCTACGCGAGCCTTCTTGGCGGGGGGTGGTGCGGGTCCTGTACATTTCTTAACGTGTGCCTTTAATTTATCTGTCCTAGAATAAGTTTTCCCGCAGTTATTGCATGTATGATGTAGCTTATTTGTGTTAAATGTGCAGCCTGTTTCGTGTCTGCGTGCATCGGTAGTGTTTTTAAAAGTGGAATTGCAGAATTTACAATTAAATGTAGCCACCTGCTGTGTCGTACCTATGCAAGATCTTTCGTGTCTGTTTAGGTTGTTCGAAGTGTATGTTGACTCATGTCGCGTTAAGTTTTTACGTAGTGTAAAACGCCTATTGCAGAAGAAACAGAAAAATAGTGGGGCTGGAGTCGGACTCACCAAAGCTGGAGAAACGGCCCCAGAGTTGGCTCGGGAAGGAAGAGCAGAGGAGGAAGGAGAAAAACCAGCGACGCGTCTGCTGTCCATGGCTGTCTTGATAGTTGATAAGCAAGAACTGAAACAATAGGGCACAAAACATTAGTTATATATTATATGTCGTCAATATTTATGACAGTTTAGGAGCAGGGAGGAAACAGGGAGAATCAACAACTATATGTCTTTTGAAATTGTTAAAATTGATTATAAAAGACAAAAATTAAGTTATTATACAAAATATTTTCAATTTACTGCATTTTAAAATCGCTAATAACATAATTTTTATTATGATTATTATTGCTTGTTAGAAATTTATATTTAAAAATTGTTACTAAACAAAATATTTTAAAAGGTCTTTAATATATGCTAATAACACAAGCATTTTGTTAAGATTCATTGTCAGAATTAAAAAAACTCCCCGCTTAGGATAGAGAAAGGTATAGGGTACAGAGATGATTTATAAAATGTTATAACTGTAAGATAGCATACAGGTAACTGAAGTGGTTAGCGACGAAGATTGCTAACCAGACTTGTGGAACTACGACGAAGGTCGACCCACGGAGCTTCTATGCAAGCGATGACCCCCTAGGAAGGCACCATAAATGTTAGTATTTTGTAAACGGGTGGGGGGATGGGTTTGAGTGAGGAGAGATAACATCAGCACTCCGCTGCCCCGCGAGAGCTTAACAATCTCGTCAAACCTGTGTAGTGTTCAGGTCGTACATAAGCAACTGTATTATTCTTCAAAACTAGACTGTTTCAGATACACATACATATCCATAAGCTCGAAGAGTTTTGCAAATAAAAATATAACACAAGCACACAGCATCTGTGGAAAAAACTGCATGACGGTATGTTGCAAATATACTATGCGGAACATGATTTTATGAATTATGTGGCAGAATTCTTGATACATTAACTCTCATTTAATAACTGAGGTGGATATGCACTACATGAATTTATAAAATTTCGCTTCGGAAATGTATCTATAGCAGGCATTTATAAAATATGCAAGAATGTTTCACGTAAACTCCAATTTGATAAGTAAAAAATATTTGAACTGTAGACATGAGTGTGTTTACAAAAAAATGTTAAAATTCGCGAAATGATAAAATTATGCAGGTATTGAACACGTTCACTTACTTGTACAACAGTCGACTTGAAGAAGAGCTGACAGCAAACGCGATACCTCAGCGATGTAGCAAAGAGCTGACGTGATGGCGAAGTCTACGGAACACTGGCAAGAACTAAACATACTGCTCGAGTGACGGTGTGGGAATAAGACAGATTTTAGCTGTTCACGCTTATTTATAACTTCCCATGATACGTTATTTTCCAACATAGCGGAAGTAGAGAAAGTTGGGCGTGGTGCTTCTCTATAGTATTCTAGAAAAGTTAGCTGCCACGTCATGCTGGGAGGATGGGTGGGGTGGGGAGAACACATGCACGCTCTTGACCCCGGATGTCGACAAGTCCATCTTCCCCGGTAAACACATTCCTCCCAGCCCTGTATTGTCTGAACTACATTTATAAAACATCCAGGATCTGCCTTGCCCTGCAGCCTGTCATGCATAGAACGCCTTATAAGATATATTTTTACTAAACAATTCTTTCTCTTGCCCTGTTTGTTAAACATCATGTATTTTTTTGTTAATATAATAAAACCATACGTACGTGTCTGATATATGTCACAGTTTTAATTTAAAATTATTTGACAAACACTTTTTTCAATTTGAATTAATTTATATTTTTAATTTCTGACCTAACATAATTGTAAATTGTTTGCTAGCTCTTATGTACGTTATAGTTTTAAAAATACGGCAGTCATTTCACAAATACATGAAATTATTATTTTTAAATTTCTGCCGAACACAACCTTCTGATTTTAACAACCAATTTTTATTTCAGTCAATCAACATTGAAGTAACATTTTGTTATGTTTTACTGAGTAGCAGTTCTTGTAGTTTCTTTTTAAATAAATCAACATTCAAATTTTTACCTTCAGATTTTGTTTAAAAAAAAAAAACAGTGACAAGGTTTTTGGTAAATGAAACATTGTATTTCATAAGCATGTTTTTATTGAATCAAAAATTACACATTTTCAGTTTATGCATTTTCTTTCCCCCTGAGTGCACACATAGTCTTTTTTTCCTGAAAAAAAAAAACATTACTTTTTTACATCTTTGGCAACGTCGATGATAAAGGCACCAAGAGATTCGGACAATATTCTGTTTATAATTTCTTTAAAACACATTTTAAGAATGGCTGATTGTATTTTTTCCTCCAGAAAATTCTCGTCTACTACAAAGATAGGCATAGTAGATTCATCACTGGACGTAGCACACACAAGATCAGGTAGCTTCTTCTCGTTCGAGGTACCTGGTTCGTTGTCACTCTTCTTACGTTTGGGGTGTGCAGCTGCAGGTTTCTGAAGGTTTACGGCTGGCGATCTAGTAGATGAAGGCTGTAGAATCGATGTCGCAGACAGCGGCACAGTAGGCGGTGGCACCGTCTTGCAGTCTGGAGTGTGGAGCATCTTGTTATTTTTTGCGAATGCAATCACTTCTTCCGGCGAACATGGCAGCTTTGTTTCGTTACGTAAATAATGCACATAACATTGACCGTATGTAGAACAGTCGATGATCTGCTGGCTGGGCTCGTAGAATGATGCTTCATGCGTAAACAGCGTATGAAACTGGGAGTCACAGTCTTCCGTAAAAGTCCGTTAGACCAGTAGGAATAGGTTACCTTGCTCAAGCCAGGTTCGACGCTCACGTAGTGGTTAGCAGGGTGAAATGCGTTCATCTTGTCGTCACGGTAGTTGGCGAGCTACTGAATTATACTACTGCTAGTTTTGCCGTAATAAAAATTATGTCGCACTACTGAAATATTCCAGCAAGTAACTGGCAAAGTCTGGAAATAACGTCACAAAAAGCTTCATAACATTTACACCTGCTTCTACATACAAATTCACTTTCAACAGTAGCTTCGTTGCGGTCCATTGTTTTATAAATTTATCTTAATTCAGTCTCTTCCTGTTTATATAGACGACACACTTCCGACGCACATGAAAAGTCCCACACGTCTCCGTCAGCTAGAGTCCAGTGTCGAATCCCGTCACATAGTTCACTCCAATAACATTCATCTTCAGAGTCGGTGTAGCATAAACAAAAATCAGTCCACTCACAGTTTATTTCTTCACCCAGCAGTTCGTTGCCATCTGCTTGCGCAATAACACGATCACAGCACGTAGGCACTTTGTGTTTGGACGTAGATGATAAATCACACACCCTGTGTTGTTGTAGCAGGGTAGAACTTCTTTGTGGAACTCTTCGCTAAAATCGAAGTAACCTCTCATGTGATACGAACCATTGCACACTTCAACTTGCTCGTAATTGAATGTCGGTTTGTAGAGAACTCTACCGTAGCCCACAAAATATTCTTCATTGTTGCGAATGTGATCAGGATTGAATGGTGCGTAGTATCTTGCATCAAACATACTTGCAGTTGTGATAGATGTCTTGTCAGCTCGTCGAATAGATGGCGACTGAAGATTTTTTCTTAAAAAGTACTTGTCAAGTAGACTTCACAGGTGAGCGGTGAACATTGTGTAATCCATGTCGTCTTTCCCGTGTTTAGGATGGTGGTGTGGTTAACTCCATTGCAGTACTCCGTCCATCTTGTCACGTTCATGCTGCTGGTTCTCTTGAGTTTGTAGCCAATTTTCTACGTAGACACACTTGACGTAACATTTCTTCGTCCGCTTGCAAAATTAAGGCGCTCATAGTCTCTGGTAGTTTGGTATCTGGGCGAATGCAGTAGACAGGGCAGGCGATACAACAGCACGGAGCAGGGACTAATATCATGCAGTCTTCACTTGTATTGTAGCAGTCGTAATGTTCCAACCCATTACAAGACTCAATTTGCTCAGGGAGGCCTTCAGGCTTAAAATGTACTCTTCTATAGCCGATCATAACATCTCTGTACTTGTGAACGTCCAATGGATTAAATGCAACGTACATTGTTAAAAACACGCGCGCACACAAGTAATGCAAATGTCAGACTAAATTTTTTAAAAAAATCACAAAGTCAAGTACGCACGTTGCTTTACCGTTTCCTGCCATCTTCATGCCTCTGTAAATTATATGTACGAGAGACGAGTTCAATGATTCCATTTCCGGTTCACTTATCATGTTTACATACCGTTTCGGGAGATGAACACAGGAGCCGTAGTCCAATGTACACGTAACACTTTTCCCATACAGCATGTCGATGCGCTGGAACTGCATAGCGACGTACTTTTTGCCTAGTTCCAAATTGGCAAGTCTCTTGAAGTGAACAGCAGCATTGTTGAGTTTTTCACGTAGAGCGTCCATATCTTGATAATGTGATGTACTCGCAACCGCACAAAAATACTAACAAATTATGTAGCGTGCTTGCAGGTTTCTTTTTATACCGTGATTTCCTCCCACCTAGTTATTAAGAAAACTCTTTACCGTTACATGACCTCAGTTTCACCACGCGTTGTTTGTCGTCTCGTCCCTGCATTCCAACATCCATTTTCTTAACAAGAGCGCATTCAAGCGAGAACATGCCATGGCGTGCTCGCAAATACTGCATGTGTGATTAATATTCGTATAAAGATCTTTTAATTTTCTTAAAGATGGACACTCATACATTGTTTGCAAGTCGCAAATGTTTACGTCATCATTGTAATGTATTGAGAGCCAGCGTTCTTGCTCTACCCTGGCTACAAACACAACTCTGTCAATTTCAACACTGGATAGTTCACTGACTATGTTTCTAATTTTTTAATATTCTATATCACCATCTAGCCATTCCAACCCGTGGTAATATTCTGTTAACCAGCGATTAGTAATTTTACTTTTTTTTATCTAGTAATTGCCACGAAAATGGCGGTAGGAATTTACACATCACAGTAGTACTGTCCGTGTAGGCTATACTAAGTTTTTTAATTATGCATCCAATTTGAGACTGGAAGCCTTGAACATTGACGAACATGTCGAAGAATTATTGACAACTGACTGCTGGTTCATACTTATGTCAATATTTTAACAACTCTATCCCTTACGTTTTACATGGCTAAATGGTCATGAATAATAATTGTATAAACATTCGTATTGGCGCGTAAATTTTCGTCCGTTGTCATTTCTATGTGCAGATCGATAACACCCGATTTCAACTGATCGTATTTTCTAGTGACATCAAACGCTAGCAGAGGAGCATCGCGAGTATACTCACTAGGTTTGAGTGTTGGAGAAGGTGCCAGACCATAAAAACTTTTTTGAAAATCTGAAAACATCTGGTATACGAGCATGTACGAACCATTGGTAAAATCGACATTCAAATCTCAGTACGGGAAATATTCAGAGTTCAAAAATATTTTAACATTTTTAATTTTTACGTGATCGAATTTCGAGCGATCGGCCTTAATGGCATTCTGTTTTCCCGTCTGAAAAGTTAGAATAATGTAGCGTGGTTTCTCGGCAACAAAACTACTTTTAACACTCCAATTCACATTCGTAGAGTGTAGAACATTGAGATACGACTCTAAAGACCATGTCCTAAAAGCTACGTCTACGTTTCTACCCTTCTCTTTGTATTTTATAAACTTTACGCTTTCTGAAATCTTTACTTGAACATGCGGCAGTAACCATTCTATGCTATGTAAAGACAGAGATACTAATTCTTGGTTGGTGACAGTATCCAAGATGGCGTTTGTTTGCGTGTTCGCTAAATGTATGACTAGTTCTTGCTTCGAATTAATTATTATATGACAGTAATCTTCAGCAAAACCTAGCAGCATTGATAAAGGCACACAAATTTCAAATTTGCCACTATCGTAAAACAGGAAGCGTGTACTTATTTTCAATACTCCAGCCAGACATTTTCGCTGCTGGCAATTGATTTCGCGTTAAAGAGAGATAATTTTTAATAGTGGCCGTGATGCTGAGGTCTCGGGTCGAATCCAGTTCGACTCCATTCAATTAAAATGAAATACGCTGAATCAAGTGTAGTATACAGTTTTTAATTATTTTTGCAGTTTGAAGCGCCCCACCATTTGCTTTGGTTATTGCACCGCGAAATCTAAAATTCGAATTGCAGGGGGCTGTATAAATATCTGAATTTTGAACGGGGATTCAAACCTCTGACGACAGAGGGTAGGGTCCGGGCAAATATGAAACATAGGAATGAAATTCCGTTTTAGTAGTTGTTTCTTCATAACCTACCGCCTGTTCTACATTAAGTATTTCCACATCCAATTTTTCTCACGGAAAATCTTAGACTTTTCAGATAACGTACGTTTTGATGTGTTAACGCACCACCTGCGCGTAGTGAACTTAACTGCGATTTCTTAGCCCGACATGATTTTATATTATTCTTAAAATTCAACCCCATCTTTTTTCAAATGTAATCGCAGTGTAATTACTTCGTCGGGAAAATTAATAAACCGATCTTCTTGATCTATGACACAAACGGTAATTTCCTGCACGTTCTTCGCAGTGACCGGAGCATAAATAAGCGTTTTAGATACTTCTACCAACTTATATCCTGGAGGTACGTTTGGCAAAAACTCATGCAGTGTCTGGCTAGGTTTGTCATTAAGATAGGACTCGCAAATCAAATTACATGTTATTCGTATTACGTTTATTGGTAATATAGAAACAGGGAGTATGGATTCGTGCAGTTTGCCCGCCTCATAAATTTTTTTTTCGTAACCAAACAGCGTGGCTAGCGTATCTTGTTTTCGGAAATCAATGTCCGCACTGCAAATCATTTCACATCTTAAAGTATTGGGATTTCCATGTAGTGTAAAAGAGACGTCGGGCAGTAAGGCACGGTTGAGAAACGCAGCTATGTCATCGATTTCGTAAGTGCCCCCAGATAAAGTTATTTCTTCCGGCTGTGCTGCTCCGGAGACTAACACATACGATCCACGTTCGGGACCGAATTGTACATTTGGAAATCCGTCAGTGCTACTGACCATGCCCTGTCAAGCTTCAGCGAAAGAAAATACTCCGAACGTAGCTCAGAACTATTACCCGACAGAATCAAAGTTATCGACATTTCTGATGTCTTGCAATTAATTATACTAACTTTATATAAACTCGAAAGAAATCTCAGGCATAGGTGACCACAATTGTATTCGCTGGGCTGCTGTTCCGACAAGTAGTTGTAAGTTAATGTAATGCCACGCATGCAATGTTTAAATTCCAGAAATGGATGTAAATTACCAAAACTATCGTAAATCTGTACATTGTTTCCCGACTTTTTATACACTACCCAGTGCGTTCCATTTCTGTTGCTTTTATCTAGATTTATTATAGCGCTCTCATTACGCCATGGTTTACTAGGCAGAGAATCACGCATGTAAACGTCTATAAAACTTGGAATTCTTAATTTGCCGAATTTTTTATGTCTATGTTTGTAAGCGGACGTTTAGGTAATGTTTTAAAGATATCCTCTTTTGTGTCCTGCTTTTTTTAACCGCTTAGTGCCTCTCCCTACTGCATACGGCTTCAAATACAGCCCGCTTCCATTTTTTTCGCCTCGTTTTTTGCAGCGCCAACAGCCCTGGCAACGCTACTAAATCCTCCGATAAGGCTACCTAGAGCGCCCAAGGCGGGCAATACCAGCGGCAAGAAACCGCCGCGCTTTTTCCCGCCCTTCTTGCGACGTGGTTTTCTCGCAGAATTCTTACCAAAACGTATGACCATCCCTCGTTTTACTTTCGATTTCATAAGTTTTTAAACGCCCCAAGCCGCAATTCGTTTACCAAACTTTGAGTTGGACGATTTAGCAATCTCTTTTGCTCTCCCTGCTAATTCTGTGTTTGCAGTGTGTCTGTCTGCTAAGTTATTGCTAGCTGCGTATTTTATATAGTGTTCCCTGCAAGCAGAGTCTACCTTTATCACCTCGTGCTTATTCTTTAGCTAGCTTCGTACCAGGTCCACAAAATTTATAGCCAAGCATGTGCGCTTCAAAGGGCAGGTGATTAATAAACATATTCAATAATCCCCAGCCAGATTTTTTATTCGCGACCCTAACACTTCGTGGCATTACCACACATTGACGTCCATAAAAATGGATGCACTTTATATACGTTTGCATTCTGCCTCTATTTAAGTAATGTCACTTTGCAGATTAGTCTTTTCAGTCACATGGAGATCACCAACCTAGAAGTTTCGCTTCCGGTATGCATTACGTGCGAGGACGAAGCAGCACCTCGGGAATCGCGACATGGCTTTCTATCTATAAGGACACTTTTTGTGGGAATTCCGGCTGCGGTAAAACGTGCGTCTTGCTAAGTTTACTAGAGGAACCAAATGGGGTTCGATACGAGAATGTTTATCTGTAGTCAAAATCTCTACAGCAGCCAAATTACAAACGACTGGTGCAACTTTTGCGTGAAGTAGACGGACTTGGTTTCTATACGTTTAGTGAAAATAAAAAGGTCCCACCAGATGAAGCTAAGGCTTATTCAGTTTTAATTTTCGATGATGTAGCATGCGAGAGACAATCAACTATGCAGAAATACTATCCGATGGGTCGGCATGTCATGGTAGATCTGTTTTATCTCTGTCAGACTTATTCGCGAATGCCGAAACAATTGTTAAGAGACAATGGAAACCTAATAGTACTGTTTCGAATGGACGACACAAATTTACGACATGTTTATTCAGCTAACGTAAATACAGATATGACATTTGATAAGTTTAAGTACGTGTGTGCTCGATGCTGGAAGGACCCTCACTGTTTTTTTTTTTTTAGTAATAAGTTAAGAATGTCCCTTACTTAAAGGCAGGTATCGGCGTGGTTTCGGTGAATTTATTAGCATACATCAGTAAGAAATGAGCTTCGCCATTTCGAAATTTGGCCATAATGGCACGAAGAGAGGCATTGAAAATTGCATCACTCAAACTGACGATGGCCAGTGGCAGTATTGACGGGAAACGATTAAAACATATAGGTGAGCCAAAACAAGTAGGCAACGCAGTTAAGAAGGCTTATGTTCAGTCGGCAAATTCATAAACCTTAAAAGTCTTAGCAGCTGCGTTAGAACGTTTCTTTGCTAGTGTTATTAGTAATGCAAAAGAAGTGCCGGTATACACGTAAAATTTGGTGGACAAAAAACTAGAAATTTCAGAGAAGCGGCTGATTGATAAACTTAAGGTATCGATAACATCTCCACTGGCTAAACTAGAAGTCGCTATTACGAAAAATATGGCTGTAATAGCTTCTATTCAGCGTCTGTCAGTTCCTAACAAGCCTGCAGTTACTCAACCTGTGGCCCGCAAACCTGCTCCGGCCAAACCTATGCCTGTGAAAGAACAATGTATAAAATTCTTAAATGTTTCGTAAAAATTGTTACTTTCACACACGGTGCACCATAAACACACATTTACACTATCGAAACTCAGGCACGAAAGCATGGTGGACGTTAGCAAAATTATTGACGAATTTGAAGTAATGTTAGACTCGAAGCTTGCGCAAATAGAGAAAGGTATTACAGCCAAAATTATAGCTGCACTTGCAGAGGCAACGTACAATGATCAAATGTGGAAACACTGTTTGCACATTCAAGATGCGCTGGATAAACATTGCAAGCGTATATTACAGACAAAATTCATAATAAAGATAGCTTGGTCGATTCACGCCCAGTTCAATTAAAACCCATCAGTACTGACGCGATAGCTAATATTGAACAAGAAGATTATATAAACCGTTAAAGATAGCTTTTTTAGCATAGTATAATGTCTGTCGCTGCTGAGGAATTACGTCGCGTGGTAGAAAACACTCGAGCGGAACGTGATGCTATGTTGGAGGAAACATTCAAATGAATTGTGTCAAAATTAGACATTTTGAAGCAGCAACCATCGCACGAACCGTCTGACATTAAGGAAGAAGTGGGCTTCGAACCTGCAGTCAAGAAGAAGAGAAGACAGGCTGAAGATGATATGCCCTTGGGAGAGTGAAAGCGAGTGCAGAGCATTATTTAAAGTCATATACTCCTGCACTATTTGACAGAACATACGACGCGTATAAACAAAATAAGAATTTGTATTTGGGAAATAAACGAATTTTTTCCTTCCCAATAGCAGCTTACAAGTTGGCAGTGTTACAATACGTCCGGCAGTGGGACTATACGAATTGCTTTTTAAATCTAACCGAAGCGACTACACACAGGCCGCGCTGCTACAGTATAGAAGATTTTGGCTATTACCAGTGCTCATTTAAAAGGTAACGACCCTTATAGTGACACTTATAAATACGAGTCGCATTCAAAATTTAGCTTTTTTGCAGATTTGTTCCCCCATGTCGTAACAGGCTCTAGGTTATTTAGCAATAGTAAAATTGACGATAACGGGCGATTGGATTATGTGTACTGGAATTAAGTGAATGAGCTAGTGGATAGTTTGAAATTACTGTACTCTGTCCACTCTAAGGTTGCAGCAGAAATAAACAATTCTAACGAAATACATCAAAGCAATTTAATGATATCTTGATTCCTTACATTGTGATTGTGACGTAGCATAGTTACCTTGCATTTTTAAATATTTCTAATGAAATTTACGCTGTGCAAAAAAAGTTATTGACATTCACTTGGATGAATTAGCTGCAACCTTAGAATGGATAGAGTATAATAGATTCACAGAAGGCAGGCAACAATTCTCACAAAAACGAAATTACTAGCATTATCGAAGAATTACACGAAGGTGGCCATATTGTATAATGTTCCGTGCTGAAATTGCAGCTGAATTACACAAACCTGCTCGCAGAAATTATCCCAGATGCAGAGTATTAGTTTTTGGCTTGAACGACCTTTTTTCAAGCCGACTTAGTTGAAATGCGCCAGTATGCACGATACAATAAAGGTTTTAATTATATGCTAACTGTAATAAATTGTTATAGTAAGTTTGCTTGGGTCGTGCCTTTAAAAAACAAAACAGGGAAATCAGTCACTCGAGCCATGGTCACTGTTCTACGTGGTCAAAAGGCCCCGAAACACTTATAAACTAACCAAGGAAGGGAATTTTTTAATCCGGAATTCCGCGCGCTAAT
>PNEQ01062109.1:0-57295 GCA_003012365.1 Medauroidea extradentata | reverse complement strand
GGGGCATGTGGAAGAGGAGGGGGGAGCAAAATCCTTTTCAATTGGGGGTGGGGAGGAAGGCATCGGCTAGCGAATGAGAGGGAGGAATGTGTAGCCACCCTCCCCTGAAGCAGCAACCACCAGACTCCTCCCCCTCCATCACTCTCCTCCCCTACACACCTCTAGCACGTTCAATGGTATCTGCCAGCTAGTGCACGTATTTTTTTTTAATCTAAGTTAGTGCTTTGTAAGAATGGGGAAGTACAGGAGTTACACTGCTGCATTTAAGCTGAAAGCAATATCACACGTAGAATATAACAGTAATCGTGCTTCAGCTAGCCACTTTTCTGTTACTGAAGGCCACATAAGCTATTGGCAGAAACCAAAAGATCAACTGGAAAATGCTAAGGCAAGCGCAATATCGTTTCGGGGTCCAAAACAAGGGAAATTTCCAAACATTGAAGAACGCTTGGTACATTACATCCAAGATTGTAGGCGAAGTGGATATGCCGTGTCAACAGAGATTCTTCAGTACTATGCATGCGATATTGCAAGGAGTGAAAATATTGGTGCTGGGCAGTTCAAGGTCAGTCAAGGCTGTGTTACGAGGCTCATGTGGCGCAAAGGATTTTCACTGCGAGGACGGACATCATTGTGCCAAAAACTGCCACAATATCATACCGAAAAGAAAAAAAAACCCATTTCCAATAAACTGGACGGCACTGAAGACGACCTGATGAGGAGTAAAATCACAGACACTGACCACGGTGAAAGTGCCAGTAGTGACAGTGAAGCTGTTAATCGTTCGTCTGAAGAATCAGACTAAAAAGTGTACAAAGAATTTTTTTTCTATATTACCGTACAATTTCAGAATTTATTAATGTGATTTTTTGTCTTCGTTGCAATTTTTTTAACTTTCAGTAAAGTTCATTTACCGTAATTCTGTGATTGATACATACATATTGCTGAATGCTGCGTGTGTAAACAATAAGTTTAACCCTTTGCCAGGAAGGATGTAGAGTGTGAAGTTAAAATTACTGATACATAACAAGCTACTGGACACGGCCGTGTGCTCTGCGCTGTTGCCAGGCCGGCCGGCCAAGGCTTATCATTGTGCAACTGACTGCAAGCGGTAAGTACCTATGTGATCTTGGAATCAAACGTAACTGTAGCATCTGCTAACAGAGAAGTTTTTAATATGATGTATGAGTACCTTTCTTTTAGGATTATTTTTGAATCAATATTTCAATTTTTCCTAAACATGACCTCACCTGAAAAAAATTTTTTTTTTCATATATTTCCACAAATATTTTACGCACCCCAATTTTTCAGCTTAAAAAACTGAATAAAAACTGCAGAAATCATGCAGAAAAATACGGTAAGTGCAACCTACATCAACAATTTTACTCAAAATTACATTATTGCTTCATTTTAACACAATTCTGCAAGAATTAAATCAAGGAAAGAAAATAATATTCGCAAATGAAACATCTGGCCGTGGCCACAATGAGCGACTGGCATTCAGTCTACTTCTTTGAGCATCAATTTGTTCTCTTGTACGACTTGGTCACTTATTTAGTATCAAGGTACCCAGTCTGCACAGTGCGGTGGTGGACAGTATGAAAACTTAAGATGAAATTGTGATTCATGGCTCTGTGATGGCCCCTAAATTCACTGGTAGTTGGGCTGGACATGTCGGTGCTCGAGGCTGTGGGCCTCCGCCTCCGCTCGCTCCTGCCGCAGAGTTGGTGACTGGCGGCGTCAGCGCCTCCCCTACCCTTCTCCACCCTTCGGTTCCCCTCCCTTCCACGCCTGCGCGTGCACTGCCCCCCTCCTCCCCTTGCAATCCCGAGTCGGCGTGGTCTGGCCAGGCGTGCGCCAGGCTAGTGTGCGATGACGCCTCGACCGCGACATACCCTCTCATGAGCTTAGGTTAAGAAACTGCAACTTGCTATGGTCTTTACGCCTTCGGGTAGGTCCCTTCCTTCGCTGAACGTCTTATCATATGTATATTTTGAAGTGCCGTCTGTAATATTGTATATTTGTTATTAATACAGTGTCGTATGACATTCTGAATCCAGTTATTCTGTTGTTTGGGTTAGATGTCCCTCCCTACCCTCGTCCCGATATGACTCCCCGGGAGTATTATATATTTGTGCATTTATAATTGTCGGGTTGGTTTCCAGAACGTTACAGCTCTGTCTGAATACATTACCATGCACGCACTTCACCAACTAATTTCACTACCAACAGAATGCAGTGATTTATACTGTGTTTAGAGAGTGCAGTATTTTTCTTCAGTTATCATGAAAAAACAACAACATTGTTCAACATATAATGATTTTAATCAGAAGACATTAAAATAACTATTACTGTATTTTTGGCAAACATTAATCACTTTGATGAGATTTGTGTACAACTCTCTGTAGACTGGTAAGTCACTAACAAATTTTTAATCACTTCACAAAACGTGATAACCTTTGCATAATTTTATCAAATTTTTTTTTTTGGCCTTTTCATAGTGCTGAGAACCTGAATGCGTACTTTTAAGTGGTTTTTGGTTTTACTATTTCTGAATTTTTTATCGCCGCATACTTGCTAACATATTTTTTATCAATTTTTGTAATGATTTTCCTTTCATTTTTTGTGGGCTTTATTTTAATTGTTTTACAGAAGAGACAGATAGAAGCCAGCGCAAGTCACAACTTCTCACATGTTGGTACTGCACGTGCAGATGTCCATTTTAAGCAATTGCCAGAGAAGTTATTTAAAATTTTTTAAAAGCATTTTCCCTTAAATTCTAGCTCATCATTTGATGGTAGTTGCAGTCCGTTATACGTCCATGCAAACAAACATTTAAAAATAACAATTACTGGGGTACATGCACAATTTTTTTTAAATATTCAATTCTGCAGGCATTTTTAAGCAATAATCACATTTTCCTTTTAATTTATATGTGTTGATATAAGTGCAATTGGTGAAAAAGTAACGTAATTCAAAAAACCCGCAAAAACACTACTTCAGCATGGCGCCCGCTGACGTAATCCAGCGAAATTTCAATAGTAGACGTGTGCACATCGCAAGAAATATGACAGAAAGTTAAAGTAATCTGGTGCAAAAGAAAGCTATTCACGTCTTATACAGTACATAAGTGTTCTAATATGTCCTTACAAACACTCTGGAAGTTATTTGTTCCTGAACTAAAACTCGAAAAATTTCAGAAAGCAGTGGATATAAATTATTTTGTGAAACTGCGAATCATCACTACAATAATTTATGTTTTTGTCTTCAATACTTGCACATAATATTTTGGAGGTAAGCTAACATTATATTTCCACAAACTTTAATATTTATTGCAAGTTAAATGTAATCTGAGTGACCTAAACACACACACTAAACTCTGTTTAAACTCTAGGCATTTATGAGATACAAGTAAAACCAAGTATAAAAATTTCAACCCTTGAAATGTCCTGCGTGAAATTTGTTGTCCAGAAAATGAACCGAACTAATAGCAAGCATGAGATTGATTGCAATCTGATTAACCTCTGGTGATCGAGCATTCTATACATGTCATCTAGAATACCTAAACTCAAACACGTTACTTTTTATGAATGCCTTTAGAAGCTCAGATGAAAGAATAGTAGCTATACAGTAATATTAAGTTAAAGGCAATCGTAGAACTATTACAGTCACAGTAAACAACTTGCACACAGCATTTTAGAAAATAAATACAAAAAATTCTTGCGATTCATGCATTACACGAAGCCTTACATAGTTCGAGGTCCACCGGTAGATAGCAGCAGCATGGAAGAACCCAAGTAGTTCCAAAAGTCATGGTAGGTAGCAGAACACAATAAAATGTATCAATTTTGTATCCTAATATTGGAAAGTCTTGCAGATATTGTTTGCAATTCCGTTACCAAAAATTAGAAGACATTCCAAGTTTGAGTAAACGTTCATAGTTAGTAAAAATAATTTTTTTTTTAACTTAAGCATTTGGGGTGACAATCAATCAGATAGCAATGAACCAAAAAACATTTCAACATTTTATCCTACACTTTTTCCAGTAAAGATAAATATTTCACATCCTTTCTAACACTACAGTCAGTTAACTTGACAAAACATTCAGCAGAAATAACTACGAACTTGACAATGGAGTATAATTACACCAGCACAGCGGTAATTTTTTCAATAAAAATGATACAATGCTATCAAAACTCCATTATATTCATTCCTATGGTTTTTGTGGGAGTTAAAAAAAAACGAGGCAAGAAAATTCCCTGAAATGTCTCAGATGAACCAAAAATTTTCTGACATTTCCCTGATAATTCCAGGTTTTCCAGGTGGATGGCCACCCTGAAAAAAGAAGCTGTTCAGCTTTTGGAAGCATCTCGTAAGAGCCTACACGAAAATGGTTTTCAGAGTAAAATTTTACATGAATAGGCTAGTAAACTACTATTAACATGTTAAGTACTGTATCAAATAATGACTAATATTTTAGTGTGAATTTCACACCACAATTACATTTCACTTGATATTCTCGCAGGTGAGATCTGAGAAACCAGTAGGCTTAAATACAGCCCTGAAATGGTTGCGAACCATTAGCTACATGTAAGTCTAGTAGATTTGCATTAAGTCAAATGCATATTCTTTAGCACAGTTCACCACATTCATAAATATCCACTGTACCACATGCTTAAAGACATAGCCTTAGCGCGACTCTAAGGTTGGAAAGGGGAGGGAGGCGTACATTACCTAGTATTTTTAGTAAAACCACAAATAAAAAGTGTAAATTTACAAGAACTTGCTAAAAATGTATAACTACGGTAATAATTCAATACAAATATTGGCTAGAAATGTAATTAATCTTCAGTTAAAAAAAATATAGAAATAATTATTTTGCAGGCATTACCCATTTTTAACACTATTTTGACGGTGGGGGAGGGGGGCCGTACCCCCCTGAGGCTATGCCTATGTTTAAAAAAGACTTCAACACGAACATATTGTGGCTACAAGTCGTTTTGTGCCGACACCGTACAACTTAACAGGCCTTGCCTCAACTAGGAAAACGTGACGTCAAGCAAATCACAGAGCATTTGTTAGATGTGGTTTTAAGTCTCTGCATTAAGTACACATGTTATTTAGCAATAAAAATGCCGGTAATGTTTTTAGTTAAATACCAGACACATACATGTTCCCCATTGCAATTTGTCTAAATTTTCAACACATTAAAAAAAAATTCTAAATTTTTTAACGATTCCTTAAAAATGATATTTTGCTGGTTTTGTTAGATTCAGTGTCAAAATACCGAGGTTTGCCTGTATCCAACATGTGTTTCAATAAAAACTGTTACAAATTCAGAATAACATATTTTCCTTCTATTGATCTAGTTTGACTTGGCAAATGAATCTATAGCATTCTACTGCAACAGTGTATAAAATTGTTACACAAGGCCCGCAAACTCAAGAAAATGTTTTCTGCATTTTTCTTGTTACATGAACCCTATTTGCAATGTTTGTATTTACAGCACAAAGCAATTAAACCACGCAACAGCCACAAAATTATGTAAATATAGAGAAATGTCTGCTGGTATGCTTCTGACCCAATTATTTTGGTTTTATTTTCATTTGTACAATTAATGCAAATGCAAAGTTGAAGTTTTTTTATTCCCAGGTATCAATAAGAACTTTGCCAAATGAAAACCTGAAGTTTTTTTCTTCATAACTTTCAACAAAAATATCAATGTGTTGAGAAATGAAGAGGGTGAAGTGATGCAAGAATAAAGGTACACAGGAAAGAGGAGAATAAGAAAAACTGCCAGCCAACTGCAAATGTTGCCATGCTTCCCCAGTATGAAAAATTGCTAATGATCCCACCAGGAATCCAATTCAGATCACAATGGTGAGAGGCTAACTGTCAAATATACTTTTAAAGATGTTTTGACACCTACCAAAATTTGGTAAGTTTAGTATATTTATTAATTGATCAGTTTATTTTTCTTAATTTATGATTTTGGCTTGATATTGGTTGAATTAGACAGTCCAAAAAAATATTTGGCAAATTTAAATTAATAATAATAATAGTAAATCACATTTTTACTACAGTACAACTGGCAAAAAAAGTTGCTGCTTTAAGTCTTGCATTGTAAACTCGACCTTTTAAAGATTACATGCTAGTTCAAAAAATAGAGTATAGCTGTTGAGCCATTAGACACAACACCATAATGCTACTCTGTTCTATCCAGTGCAACGACTAATTTCGAGTCATAAAAAAATTCAATCATTAAATACTAATAACTAAACAATGAGTTGCAAGCAGTAGAAACTACAGAGTTACAAGTTAAATAATAATAAATATATAGAAAGAAATTCTTCACTATACTATATTACTGTACTTTTAAATAATTAACATATTTATGCATACAAGTATAACTGTTAGAACAGTTTACAGCTAAGCAAATGTTAATACAAATACAAGACTGGCTAAGTAAATGTTAATACAAATACACGACTGGCTAAGCAAATGTTAATACAAATACAAGACTGGCAAATAAACACACACTTTATATGAACATCAAGTTTCACATTACACAAGACACTAACCAACACATTTAAGTACAGGTGTACTTACAATTTTGCTACATTCTATAACTATACTACACACTTGTATGTTATTCAAAATCTTCAAGCATCATCAGATTACAATAATTTACACAGCAAATGAAACCTGTACACCTGCCACAGTTACATAAACACTAATACTTGGGGAATCATTATTTACCCTTTTGTGATGTGTGTATATGGATTGTAGTAAAGTACTGGCTATTAAGTCCTGCTGTAACACTCCAACGTTTCGAAATGTCAGTATCAGCACAACTAGCAACAGTTGTTTTCATGGCACAGTAAAAATTTTTTGAAAAGGTATTTTATACTCATAATTTCAGATGATACCTCAATTTCATTTCCTAGGTGAACAAGATAGAGTTACCTAATAAAGTGGTGATAGTAAAATGCAGCCACACTGCAGAAAATTCCCTCACCCACTCTCAAAACTAGTAACTTATAAGCAGAGAACACAAATTTTGTGGGGTCAATAACCTGCTTGCTGAATATAGTTCTGGGTACATACATATTGTCCTTAGTTACAAGTACACTGGCTGCTGGTGCTCCATTAAGTAATCAGTTTTATATATGACAAGACAATGTATGAGTTAACAAATATTGTCAATGAGTTCTGCTATATATTAAAGAGTTTTTATGAACTAGTATAACAAGTTGTCTGTATAAAACGATAATACTATTCCCTTATCCAAATTTTTAATATCTCGAGTTTTAAAAATTTATATATACTGTACTAGCTAGTATCTCCAATTTTCTGGAAGAGATAAAGGGAATCCGGACTTTACAATTTCCATAGCTGGCAATGTACTATCTTCACCTTCATATATTTTTTATTTTATTCAATTAAGGAGCTCTATGGTATTTATTTATTATTAACATGTAAGAACAGAGTTTAATTTAAAAATGTTGCTGTAAGTTGACAGACACAATAAATAGGATCATTTTCATTCAATATAAACATTTTTTCTAGGTTTTGTAACATTTACAGCATAGTATCTACGTAATGACTGGACTTATTTTTATGAGTTATAACAAATAGTTTGCAATAGAAGAAAAGTTGAAAATAGCTTGAGTCGTGCACAAGTAAATAAATATATGAGCAAAATAAGGGAAAATATGGGACAGTTCAGTAAAAAATAGAGCTGCAGTTTAAGCATAATACAACTACGAAACTTTGAATAAATGCATTAAGAGCATACTTGCTCTGCTGGTATTAAATATAAATTATAATTATTAATATCTTGTTTAGTAATGTTTTACACACAAAATTATGCTTATATGTTTAGTGCTAATAATGTTTACAGAACATAAAATGAATATTTTTGACAAAAGTATAATAAAGTGCCACACAGTAACTTACAGCAAACATGTCAAATTTTTGTCCTATATATGCTTGTAACTGGGTTGTACACATTTATGAGCATTAAATTAACAAACTCTAATAACAGAAATTTATTTTGAAGTTAAAAAAGATGGAGAAAAAAAAAGCAGTATCTTAAGTACTGCCACAAAGTATTTTTTAACTCACTGAAGGTTACTAACACGAACCAAAACCACCACCTGAATAAATGCTTCCATATTCAAGATGATGACAGACTACAGCATGACATTTTCCCCTCAAATTACTATAAACGGGGAATCTCCAAGACTTTTCCGGACTGTAATGTAAACTCGATATATGTACTACTCCGAAACTAACTTCACATCATAAATAACAGCCAAATTTCTGATTATCTAATAACTGATAATGGCTACTGTTTATTACTGTCACATATTTACTGATGACGATCAAATACAATAGGTTACAGTTTTTATAGGAGTGAAGTATAAATGTGAATGTTTTATGTACTTATGTGGTGCATAGCTACAAACTAGCAAAAATTTTTAATTATGTAGGGCTTTCAAAACTGTTTATGTTACTAAGAAAAGCCTACACACAAATGTTGCTGTGTTGTGCCAAGTTACTCAAATTAATATAAAGTATTTCTCAATGAAAGAATTTATAAAATATAAAGAAAGTAAGAAATCATTGACTCATTGTGTGCTTGCCTAAAAACAATATCACAATTGCTGTTCCCAAGCAAAAGCATAACACTACTTACATATATGAATTATATAATCATAATTCTTTATTTAATTTCTTACTGAGAAATTTGTAACCAGAAACAAAGGCCTAAAAATTAACAGTTCAGTTTTTCAGGATTCAAGGTTTTCTTAGTTGCTTCTTAACAACTGAATGTCATGTGCACAAAAATCCTGATACACAAACTGGTGTACAAGCAAACGGACTCATCATTGCTGATGGAACCAAAACAGTTTCAACGCCACTGACAAGTTTATTTAACGAACACTCGGGAAAACATTTTCAAGCATGTGTGTTTGCACCGTGTTTTAGACTACTGTAAACAGATATCAGCAAAATAAAGGTTACTATGACAACAATAAAGCATCTACATGTGTGTGCACGTAGCCAATCGACTTTGTTTATATAAGGTACAGTAATTTCAATTTTTTAAAAAGAAATACTTGTATGATAAATTTTTTTATTACTAAATAACTATTCAAGTTAATCAAGTGTGAGGATTTATACTGCATAATCCAACAAATTAATTGAGGATACTAGTCAAGAAATAAAATTTTTTAATGAAACTTGAAATTTAACTGCTAATGAGAGTTTGGAAGTACTACTCATTTTTAAAGGTCCATTTTAATTGTTTGGTATCATGTTTGGACACATTTTAAAGAGAATTAAATTTTAAGCAACACACAAAAATAACACGTTCTTTGCTTTGTTTAAGATTTCGGAAAAATTCACTTTGACGAGTTTGCCTCCTCTTGGATGGGATTATGGGATTCATCTGGCAGGTCATAGTTCAAGCTCGAGTAGGCATGTATTGGGGCATGCAGGCATGCAGCCTGGTCAGCAAGCTCTTTGTTTGTCGCATAGTGGGTGATAGTGCAGTGTGCAACCAAGCACTGGCAAGGTATTGTACCGCGGACCAATTTGACCATAGAGCGGTGGAATGTATCCCCAATTAAATAACATAATGCATGTTCCTATTGTGGTGTAATGTAAGTTATTTATGTGACGGACAATGTTATGAAAAAATTGTTAAGTTGGCAATGATTAATTAGGGTTTTTAAAAGCTTTCTGAATCCCGTTGTATCACTCTGCCATGGTGGAGAGTAGTCAGGGTGTACGCCTGGATGAAAACAGTCGGGGCGTCATGGTGGTAGAGAGCGGAGGTAGGATGCGCAATGGCGAGCTTTGGAGAGGGGCAGTAGAGCCTAGAGGGCGTACTCAAGGGAGAGGCGCTTATAAGTCCCTAGTTGCTGTTCTTCTGCTTTTAATCTCCATTTTGGCTTGTGTATAAATGTACCTGTAGCCATAGTCCGCAGTAAGTAGGATGCAGTAGATCGAGTTAGTGTGGTTAGTTTAACCCTCGTAACCACAGCATAGAGCTTTACGCCCCTTTCTGCAATGAAACCCTTGGGCAGAAATAGTAAAATCAATATATGCAGAACGCAAAACTTTGTGCAACTGCCTCATAGTGCATTTTGAGTGCGAGTTTATTTATTTCTTTTTTTCGTCAACATAGGTTGTTTTCGTTTGCTGTGGAACGCAATTGTTGAACACCATTTGCTTCATCACGAGAAATCAATAAATAATGCTGAGATTTAACTTTTTTATCAATTTAAAAAAAAATAAAGAAAGGCTATCAGGGCACAATAAAAGGCAAACTTTAGAGCAGCCTAGTTATCACCTAACACATTATATTTAACGAACTGGAACAAGAGTTGGGCATTGAGTCCAACCATTAATTAGTAGTTCCATTCATCCATCGGGTTAGCAAACGAGGAGGCAGACGCGTCACAGCACACACACATGCAACACTGTATATCAGTGCATAAGTACACGAAAACGAAGTATTCTACATGAAAATTTCACATCAGAATGTATGCAATTTAAACACCTATGTTTCATTAATCCTAACAGTGTTATTTATTATAGCAGTCATGTTACTAGTTGGTATTTTATTTTGAACTGCAAGTATAGCAAACTCTTTATTATCTACATGCAGATTAACCACTTCGAAGGTTACAACCGCTGTACCTTAAGAAATATCTCCAACTTAAATTACCACATTAAACCCTTCAATTTCATGAGTCTGGATTTTATGAGTACAACAACAATCTTACAAGGGTAGCATTTTACGAGGTATATGTGGAACTATTATATTAATTAGGCTGGTAAATAGTCTGAAATTTTTTATCATCTGTAGCTTTGCCCTTCATGACTTGGGCAGATATTGGAAGTTTACTGTGCCTGCAGTACCAACAGTTTGTACAGTAATAACTATATTTTAACCCCTAGATAAATATAATACATAGTCTCAGAAAATACCATCAAATATATTCAACATTGTACAACTATTTGTTGCTGCAGACAAACTAAAAAAAATACAGTACATGCCATTTGCAATTGCTCAAGAAGTCTACATCATTAGCATTCTACCAGCAAGATATGTCAACATGGATTACATTGTAACAATTTAATGTTATGCACCCACACAGAGATTATGATAAAAGCAGTACTTGATCCTTAACAATTCTACATATTCAATCTTACTACTACACCCATAAAAAATGGAGAAATCACATAAATTGACAAATGAATTCCATCATTTTGTTTAATATATTCCACTGGGTCTTACCTCATTCAAAACATTGTATACATTTTTTTTCAAGGCAATGTTTTTCATAGACGTTCAAGATATTACATTACTACTAGTAAACCTGGCACATAAACTCATAATAATGTGCTGAATTAACAACAGTAAGAAATTCAAATTTAATTTTTGTGACACTTCGAGATAATTTAGTTAGCTACTACTTCACTACAAAACCTACTTAAAGATACCAGTGAAGACTCGCAAAACATAGATAGGGACTTATTAAAAACTATATCATAGTTGCAAGATGGGGGAAAAAACACACTATGCACTAAAGGCAAGCAACACTTAAATGTGAAATTGGGATAGTAATCAACCCCAGTTTTTATTTGCAAAAACACAAATCAAATTTTATATCTTGCTTATCACAAACAAACAAAATAACTTGCAAAAATAAAAGTATATGACTTACAATTATTCCTGCCTGCCCCATTCTCTTTTGCACAATACTATCGAATGTAAATAACCGACTGTTCAGCTAGACCCATGGATATGACTATTTTCTCGTCTAGTCACATTTCCCTTCTACATTACATAAATAATATAATGCAATAATTATGAATAGACACTTATCAGTTTCAATTTTTTTTGTAGCTTAATTAATCATCCTCTAGCTCACAATAGAATAAGCAAAATGAAGACAAATAATTGCCATAATTACAAACAAACCATCTAGCAGTTATCAAAAACTGGAATGTAAACAATAAAACCAAAAGTAATTATATTTCTATGCAATATACATTCATAACACCACAGGAAACACGTTAACATTTGCCTAGAAAATAAGTTACCACCAACATTTTTTTCTACATAACAACATTTTGTTTGTTTAAGAGATTTCTTTTACTTTATTTACATACACCCTACCAGAAGTAATCCAATGTTGGTACAATATAATATTACCCTGTCCCTGGGCAAATAAACAGAATATTGAGAGCAATGTCCAGATGTACTAAAACAATAGGTACTAATGTACATACCTTCCTCTAAACAAATACTGTGGCTGACAAATTCTTTGTGAAATAAATCCAGGGATGCCATAAACTGGACCTCCAGACCTGGAATGTTGTTTGGAGAGAGTTTACTAAAGATACTAACCACAAATGTTTTAATTAAATGACATTATTTTGATGTGTTATTTTTGGCAACTGAGAGCTTTAGCTTAACTAGGTAAGTTTCAGCTCAGCTCATAGTAAGATGATATACGTGTGGGCCAACAACTTTAAGGTTGTTGGCTCTGGTGCTAATATAGTTCATGTATTTGTCACGGCAAAGAATTATTTGTCACTAGGAACCACTGGGAATAGTTTGCCTTACATGCAAACACAACACTAGCTTCTGGGACGTGGTCGATATCCATCATATTGCCAACTCAAGAAAATTAAGTTTTCTCCAGGAAGAAAAGACATCCATAGTCTTATTTTTCTTGCCCTGTCCCTAACACTGTCAGAACATGCATCATGAACAGAGGAGAAAGATGTTTCAGAATTGCCATTGTCACTATTTTCATTATATCTAACTTTCCAATATACCAAATACAAGTATTTTTAATTACTGTATATATATTATTATAGGAGTATAACATCAATTCATTGTTAATTCCTTGTTATCCAACTGAGACAGAAAACTTTGGCAATCTTCAGTTAAATGTTAATTTTCCACATTTCAGTTACGAGGGCCTGGACTTCTCGTAAATTGTGTAGTGGCATGCATATATGCTAGTGTTTGGATTTGATCAAGTTTAATTAATACATGTTTTAAGCAGATGTTGAGCCTTTGATTTCATTATCCTATGTTTTCTAATTACTTCAAGAAGTTTGCATTTTTTGTAAACATTGTATTGAGGTGTACTAGAATGGACATCAAAGCACGTCGTTTTGTGTAGCCTTTCAGTATACTAGTCGGAATGCAAGAGACAGAGTGAACCAACTGGAGTTTGAAAATGATACAAAAATTACTTTTCACAAGCATAAATCATGTTATGCATGTCTTGCCTGTGTAAATTTTAAACGTAACCCAATTGCTTTCACTTAGTGCTAAGAACAGACTTTGGAAAAGTATCTCAAGTAGGTATACTAATATTCCGGTTGTTTGATAATGTGTGAATTGTATGAAATCTGCTTTTCAATCCATGCAGTGTATGTAAGAAAATTGTCAGACATTTGCCAATCCATTAACACCATCCCTTAAAAGATAACTTTTTTCCCAAGGATTTTATGAGGGGATGGACCATCTATTACACCAACAAAAGAAAATGGTATGCTACCATGGTTTTTTTTTCCTTCTTAAAGAAACGTATGTTAAAAAAGTAGAAGTTTACATGGCGTTCCATAGTTACTTCTGCAACACTGATGCTCCATAATAACTGAATGTTAATAATACTGCAATTTAAAGTGACTGATGCAATTAAATAATGTACAATGTTACGAAGTACACATCACAGTTCTACTAGTCTGGTGAATTTGGTAAGAATAAGTTGATTGTTTTCCAATATATGAGATAAAAATTTATGTGGTGTTGTATAGCAAAATAGCAGATAGGGTTTTAACAAATTCCCTGCTTAGAGCATACAGAAAATACTTATGCAGCCACAATTTTCAAAATTAGCAATTAAAATAACACATGTCTTAATTACCAATAATCACATGCAGTGATTAGCTTAGTAGATTCCCAATAGAAATAGTTATTTTTCACACAGTATAGCTTATACCATGCCTGTCATTACCTATTTAAGATTATAGCCTTGTAAATTCAGTGCTTACATAATCTCCTAAAATAGCTATTTTGGTTCAATGGTTACCAAAACATGACATACCAACCTACTAATTAAAATTGGCATAATTTTGGAAGTCCAAACCCCACCATGGTTGAAACTACAGCAAAACCCTGTTAACACATTTGTAGTTATACAGAAAAAAATTATATTCATTATCTAAGAAAACTTCTTAACACGGTTAAATTACACATGTGCTTGTAGACAAGCTGTAAAAATAATTAACATTTAAAGCAAGAAACTATTAAATGGGAAACTACTCAAGGGCACGAGCCCGAGTCTCTTTATGTTTGACAATCATTTTTTAAAACATGAATAGGAGCCAATATCATAAAATTGCCCAGTAGCTTTGATATGACTGGATTTAACTGCGTACTCTGATTTTATCAAGCCAGAAGACAGCAAGATAGTAGCTAGTTACTTAATTAACAAATAGGCATGTGAGAAGGTCTGTTCTTAAATGCGAAGTGAAGTCGAATCGAATCTTGAATTGTGCGAAGGAATGTCGAAGGAAAGTCGAAGTCGAAGAATATTTTTTTTCACATCAGAAGCAAAGAAAAAAAATTTATCACAAACAGCTGGTAATGAAAAAAATATTTAAATATACCGTATTTACTCATGTAGCCTAACAAATTTTTTTCTAATGATATTTTGGGTTCAAAACAGGGGGTGCATAAGATAAACTAGGGTTTTTTTTAGCGAGATTATAACCTCCATAACTCAAAATTATATTACGGAATACTTAAATGTCAATGTATCTGAACAAACCCAACTTTAATTTAATGTAACATGAACACCTGTCTACGAGACGTAACATTTTAGGCATACTCCCTTCCAACCGCTAGAAGAATCCATATTTACAACCACAAGTTTCCACTTTGTACAAGAAGTTAATTTCTTTGTTCATTATCGCCGATGACAAAACTAAAATTACCGAAAATGGCAATTCTGATTTCAATGAATCTGCAGTCTTTACGATTTAAGATTAAAGTCATAATAAATCGCCGCTGTAATATAGAACGGGAAATGTATACAATAACATCGTTGCCAACACCATAGATGAATGAGCAACATGGAGGCACTAAACTCCGTTAAAACTTTCTCATTTGTGATCGGGACCACGGCCATAATTCTGAAACCGTGATCAGGACCACTTTAACGCTGATTTTACTTTAAAGCTTGCAGTACTATTGGTATGCAGTTTTCTATGATTCTTAGTTCTTTGTTGTTTACGTAATATATATTCGCGGGAAAGCAGAAATTACAGTGGTATTGAGCTAAAAAAAATGTTTGATGCGTAAGGTATGTAGGGAAATATTTTTAATATGTCCGTTATTTAGAATATTCCGGTGTTTGGAAGTCTGGATAAAGGGTACTTTACTGTACTTACTGATTTAGTGGCTACAGATATTGTTTTCGTTGCGCCGGCGTAGTTTAGTTGGATTATTGTGACTCCAGCTTAAGTGAAATTGTGCCGCCAAATGTAGCCTAAACAAAATTAATAGTTCACCACTGTGCCATGAATTTGAGTTTTTAAGTGAAAGTTATACAGAATAATACAATTACAAATAAATGTAAAATTACCTGCTCCACATAAATAATTTTGTCTGTTTTGATGTGAATTGTGGTTATCTTCGACCGACTTTCAACTCGGAAGATTTTTATTGGTCGAAGACAAAGTCGAAGGAACAAAAATCTTTGATTCGACTTCGACAATGCGAAGCTTCGCACACCCCTATTAACAAACTTTCCTTTTAGCTGATAAATTAGATAAAATATTTGTCTGGAAAATAACATTTCATAGTAAAACCAATATGCAACAAACTTACAAAGCAATTTTTTAAGATATCGGTTCTCATATGGGTTTTAAAAAATAATTCTCTCGAAAGCCGAGAAACTCAGGGCCTATGCCCTTAAGAGGGTTGTTCCATATATATTACGTCTGGTGGCCTTAAATGACTAACAATTTTCATAAAAATTTGGTTCGCTGGTTCAAATGTTACAAGGGGAATTGAGTTGTGATGCATGCATGCGTGTATGCACCAGGGTTGGCAAAAACCCGGGCTTTTTTGAAAATGCCCAACCCACCTGGGTTTTTTTTTGGTTTTTTTCAATAAAACCAGTTTTTTTTAACTCTGGTTTTTTCAATAATGCATTGTTTATTTTTCAGACTAAATCCTGGTTTTGATCAGTTTCATAAACCAGTTAACTTCTTTTAATATATAATTTTAACAAACAGAATAAATGGTGAATATCATAAGTTATATTGCCATTAAGTATTTCTAAATTCTAATGCATAATTTTTTAAACATAATTTCAAAGCTATTTCAAATATTATTTTGACTGGTTAACTGTTGCACCTGTATCTTTTTTGATGTTACCTATTTAAGATTTTAAAAATAAAGTAATAGCCTAAAGTATAAGAACTAAGAAATATATATATGAATGTGATCAACTACTTTGACAAAAACCTTTTAAAAATAGTTTTATTTTATTTGCCTTTGTAAGTAAGCAATTCCAAGAATATGATCAGTCAAGGAAGGCTGGTGGCTGGGGAGGAGAAGCGAGTCACTGCAGCTGCCTGGCTCATGTGTCATTGGTCATCTTACATTTCCTGTCGTTTAATCTCAAAATAAAGCTCCTGAAGATATTATACTACACTCCCTTCCCCTTTTACCTTCTGAGGACAAAGTCCTCTGCGTATTTCCGTCATTTTGTTATTCTATACTCTTAGTCAGCGGCTGCCCTCCCAGCCAAGGCACACTGGTACTTCGGGTCTTGTATCATGAGGTAAATAATTAGTGCCCTGCTAGTTTTGGTTTATTATCTTGTACACTGGTACTTTTATTACGATGCCTTTTGTAGCAAATACAGGAAGGAAAAGTGCTACAGAATGGACTGAAGTACTGAAAATCGATGGGAGCGGTAAAGTTAAGTGCAAACATTGTCTAAGTGAAATTTCTGGGAAAGTAGAAAGAATTCGTGTTCATCTATCTAAACGTGTTATTAGGAGTTCTAATTTTTCAATGACTCTTGAACTAGAAGGCGACTATCTAAATGATGTGTGTACCTTCACAATCTCCTAGCTTGAGTAAAGGTAGTAAAACTGTCATCAACAGTGTTAATGGCACTACCTTCAGTACCTGAAATATCTTGCTCATCTTTGCCGGTAAGACATAAAATTCAAACAAAGGTTATATATTTTATTCAGATGACAACTTCTAGTCAGAAAAAGTTGTTAAGACAAATCTATTGCAACATTTTTTTTTTATTTCTAGTAACATTGCTTTTAATGCAGCAGATACCACTGCATTTAAAGAAATTATAGTGTTTGCGTCCTGGCTATAAACCGACTAACCGGCGACAGTTGGCCAATGAATTGCTAGATGAAGTACACACAGAAGTGGAAAATGCCCTTACAGATAGTTTGACTGATTCAACGGTTAGTATCCTAAATGGATGGTCATCTGTAAAGAATGATCCCATCATTTCTTCAGAAATTTACGCAGGAAAATAAAGTTATATATGTGAGTGACCTAAAATTACTAAAATTACAATGGAAAAATTGACAGGTGTTTGTAACTTTTAAGTAAGCAGTGTTGATAAACCTTGTGGAAAAAAAAACCAGGCTGGTGTTTCTTACATGACCCACCTTCCAAAAGACTCTAAGCAAGTCCATTATCAATACGTAATAATATAAGACGCTTTTAATTATAGAACTTGTGACTTGTTGTACTTAGGTAACATATGTAGGTCTAATGAAAGTACGTCTACTTTGCAAATGGGTTTTTAACAAATACATACTTTTAAAATTATAACTTATTAAGCCAACAAAACATTTTTTTGAACAAAAAACCCACCTAAATAAAACCCCAGGTTTTTTCAAATGGGTTTTATTGAAAAACCCCAACCCAAAACCCGCGGGTCGGGTCTACCCGTGCCAACCCTGGTATGCACACACGCACATGCGCACACACACAAATGCAAAATGCACAGATGAAAGCAACCAAATATGCTTATAGGTCACTCGGGATAAAGTGAGCACTAAAGATTTAACCTTTGAAAAGAATCACTAGCTGTTACTGAATGTAAGTCAACATTAACAAGGTTTACGTTATTGCTCGTATGGTTGATAGTGGATCACTACATGTAGTTCCGTGTATTTTCCTATTTGAATACAACATTAGTGATAGAAAATCAAATGCAATATTTTTCTGTATTTAATACAGTATAAAGTATTAATTTATGAACTTGCTGTCACACATACCTACTGTATAATTTAACTTAATTAGTGCCAACACAAAGTGATGCACCTGGGCTGCTGAACAACTGTCTTTGCACCCTACGCTACAAACGTAGTTGAAATTCTACAGAAAGGCGACATCAGAGTTAGGTTTCACCGCTTCACTCTGAAGCAAGTTGAGTCACTGAGTGCATTTGCCCGCTGAGTAATAGACAAGGGTTTCTGACAAACACTTTCAATAGTACTAGAAATGACTGTTTATCATTGCTAAATGATGTGAAGTCATTGGTATTCTGTAAATTGTTACGTTTTACAACTGCCAGCCTGAGTATCTGGAATTAGAAACAGCATTTTTGTTTTGTTTCACATATTAAGAAAATACATTATTTATTGTTTTTGTTAAATGTATTGTCATTCATGGCAGCACTGAACGGAACTTGAATTGTGTGTCATGTGGTTTTGAGTTACAAATTTGAATATAATATGAACACTTTTACAAGAATCGTAACTGCACTAGTGCGTGTTGTATCAATTAAGAAACGGTGCACAGAAACATGTATTCACTATATGCCATAACTCGCAGGTGTTTATAATAATGATTACTATTGAGTACAGAATATATTCAGCACCTGTGCATGTTCTGAGTAGATATTGTTGATAACATTTATTGGAGAAGTGTGATGTAAATGTAAAAATTGTACAAGTCTACGTAAACAAAAGCATGTGGAAATTTTTAAGTTTACATGCAGCAGAAGTAAAAAGTAATCAGGGGTTTCTGAGTGCTCACTTTATCCCGAATCACCTAAACCAATTAACTGGACAATCAGCATTCTCTTTACAGGAGCTTAATAAGCAAGGTAATCTGCTCACACAATACTGTACTATGCAATTACAGAAAATTTACACAATCCTATAGTGAATAATATAAAACTGTACTCGTGGAATTACCAAAAGATTTCTACTTGTGAAGTCTGCATAAAAAACTATTTTCCTTGATTAAAGGTGTTCTAATAAATGAATAAACATTTTAAAAATAAATTACAATAAACATGCTGTCATGATGAAAGAGACTCCGCACATAATCAACTTGCCAGAGGTTCAATTCAGAACATTTTTACCACACCTTCCAGGAAATTATTGTCTAGGAACATTAAGGAACTGAAATTTTAGGCAGTGCTATCTTTCACATTGACAACAATTATGAATTTCTAACATTCAATGCATCAGCACTGGAAGTATTTCCAGGATATTTTCCCAGTTTTCAATTGCAGCATTGCAAGAACATAAAAAAAAACATGTTACATCAATTGATTTCATTTAATTATTATGGACAAAGTATTATACATTATTTTTATAAATCTAATACTATCTGTGTTCATCCAATGTCATAATATGTACAAGATTACACTTACAAGATTTGACACTGCACCCCATTACATGTTTAATTCACGTGTAACATAAAAATACTTAATTCAAGGACTTAATTCAGTTTTATAAAACAATATGGCAGAAAAATGTCGCTAGGCCACTAATCAAATTTTTAACAGGCCTGACAGTGGCTGATTTAGGGAGGGGGAGGACTACTGAACTAATGCTCCAAAAACCCGTGTTTAACATTGAGTTGCCAATGCTTGTCGAACCACATTTGAGGTAGCTGGAATTTTTATTCTATGATAAAGTACATTTAATGTGTCAATGTGTTACACTCAAGTATATACATACGTAATTTTTAAAGTTTTGTACTAATAAACTACTACTACACGTTTGAGATGGCAGGTATTCCATACAATTCATACATCATATAGCCGCCTCCACCCTCTCAAATGTTTCTACAGTTAATCCGTATTGGAGAAACGCAGTACAAATATTTACAGGATAGTACTCGTGGATAATAAACACACAACGTAGCATATTTACTTGCATAAGTCAGCAGAAATTGGACAATATTTTTGACAAAAACAATGGGGTGTGGACATTATGCATGGAAATCAGGAAAACAAATTTTTCCCAACATATATACGTCTTAATTATGGCTAAAAAGGCACACAACACATTTATAAATAATCGTTCATTGATTTCACTAGCTATTTGAAAAGAATATTGCTGCGGGATCGCTGCAAACAACCCGGGTTACACCATGATAACTTTGCAGACATCACCACCGGTCGCTCACCCTTCACAACATAAAAAAATTACTCGCCACACAGAAAGAAGTGTGGTTACGTGTGCTTTTTTAATGTGTGATGGATAAAAACAGCCATTGACTGCAGCATTTTAGCCGTGCCATATTCTTATGTGCGGCGTGTGGTAACAGGTAGGGAACCAGCGAGTTGGCAACAGCACAGTGACTCATCAGTTCCACTTCTGCTGTGCACTGTATCGATCCATACTACCACCCTCATTCCTCCTTTTCCTACCGTCCATCGAGACGTTGTGTAGGAGGAAGGCGAAGGAAATATTTTGAGTGTGAGAAAGGCCGACAGAGGGTTTCCAACATACTTACTGTAAACAAATATCTCAACAGAAAACAAGGTTGATCTAGGTCAGCAAAAGTATTGATATTTACGTAACATTAAAACGTTATAAACAATAAACTTACCCCAAAAAAATTTACACTGCAGCATAACTCAAAATGTTAATTTAGTCTGCATTTTAGTTACACTTTTAAATAAACGTTAAAAAACCTATGTATACAGTATTTACCCATTCCATATGGTACACTACGAAACTCGACTCAAGACTCCTGTGTTGGTCCGCTGTGTTTACCGTTTACATGCTTTGTTGAGTTCAGAGAACAGCGCCACCCTCTCCAACCCTTTAGGGACGGGAGATTAACAGCTCAAGTTTACAGCTTGGTTGACAGAGTTGTCAACTTTCCATCAATACTGTGTCGTTTAGGAGTGGCCAAAACTGTGCTGCTTAATGTAGACGACTGGTGCGAACATTACACAAATTTTAAAATTTTCTTTTTTAAGGATTTAAAAAATAAGGGTGCGGGCATTATGCAAGTAAATACCGTAAGATGCATACATTTTGCTAAGAAATGTGCGCATTCTACTTTATGTATGCATTTACATTCTAAAAGTGCTCTTCTGTTACATGTACTGTATATCTTGTGTTAAAAATATAATTTCTATAATGGGTTTGAATACATTAGTTTCTACTGAATTCTCAAATGTTAAAATAACGCCTTAAAATGTGACGAATTTTCAGTGGTAAAACTTATGGATAGGTCCTAAATTTTTACCAGTTCTGCTTCTCTGTCCGGTCCTAAAAATCAGTTCTCGGTTCTCAGGACTTGGATAGCCAGTTTACTATAGTTTTGTAGCTAATCTTATTTACGGCTACAGCCAGTCCTTTCTTAAATACATATATTGACAAACATAACAGCAGTTTTTAGTTATTAATTTCAGTTACACATATGTTTTCAATCAAACTAGCTAGCTACAGTCCATGCCGTATAAGAATTCCATTATTTGACAGATCATAAAAAAGCAGGACAATTTAAATCAAAACATTATGTATCCTTCCACCAACATGTGCTTTCCAGTTGACAATAAAAACATATCAACAGCTAAGGTACCTATATAATATGATTGCAATAAAATTCAAAATTTGTTGTGATTTTCTTTTGGTCATTTTTTATATCTCAGAAAAGTAATTTCTTTTCAATACAGACTGCACATAATCTTACTAGAGTTAGATTAGCAATGTTAACGGAAAATTATTTCATATTACATTCATAAATAGCCTACTCTACAGATGTAAAGTAAATATAATCTTTTAAGGTTTATCATCAATTATTGTATAATTTCTAAGATATGATCAAAATTGTTGTTGCAGTTAAGGGCATTACTAAAAATAAATAAATATGTATGGGTAACTTATATAGGCTAGTATTGTAACTTCTGGTTTTTCATTTCTACTTGACACATAAAATGTTTAAATATAAATCATAGTAGCTTATTTGGTTATAACAAGCTGAAGTTACAAGAGCATACGACAGTGCAAGCAAACATCTTTAAACTAAAATAAAATATACTTACAAGCATTATTACAATAGTATATTTTAAATTTTAAGTACATAGCAGACTATAAAAAAAAACTTACCTTTTGTGGTAGGGTCTACCTTCAAAATTTACAACTTTATTACAAACAACTGGTAAACATATTTCTTGTAGACTACATAGCAAAAATTTGCCCTCTCACAACCTAAATGGAAATAATATATCAATATAAAGCGTAAGTAATGAACATGGGTAGGCCTGATTGCCCAGATCAGCTTAAAATCCAACCTGGTAATACATGCATATCATTAAACAATTTAATAAACTTACACTGCAAACATATAGTAGACCTATATGTTTGCAGTGTAAGTTTATTAAATTGTCCTTTTCTTTTGGTAATATGTAGGCCAACATTTTTTGCAGCTGACAGCACAAAATCTCATGCGGAGTACATATTAAATGGTACCGTATACTTGCCAGAAAAAAAAATTAAACACTACCTTTAATGTACGAAAATAAATTGAGTCGGCACCTTGAAAAAAGCGTATTTTTATATAGCCTACAACAAGAATCACGAGTGTTAACCCACAAATTCTTTTACAATAAAGGGTAGGCAACATTTATCTTTATTTACCGCGATACATTTCTTTGAATTGATAATTTGCATCTTTCTTTGTAACTTTTTGCTAGAAATACCAAGCTGCCGAGCGGTAGTTATCAAGGCTGAAGGTTTTACAATTCCAGTCTTTCGAAACATGTAATTTCGTTGTCATTTTATATTACAGTCTGGGATTTTTAATCCCCCATTATAATATATTAAATATAAGCACAGAATATCAAAGTTGACACACAAGAATTTCAAACACACGAACGCGGTCACTTTTCACACTCGCAAATGGCAGTGCTTTGTTTTGGTTACAGTCGACTGAATGGTGATGCTGTCTGTAAAATAGTTACAGAAACGACGGGATTTGAATGCAACAAAATAGTTAATAACTAATGCTGGATACGGAATCATATTATTATATTACAGCTACTCCAAAATTCTTCCTTATTTTTCACGAATAATACACACTACGGCAGCAATGGAAGTTAACCAATTTGATGTTCACGGCTGCCACTACTGTTTCATCAGGCCATACAATCATGTGTGGTTGTTTTAAATAGAATGTTATTCAGTCACGTGCTTGGCACAAGTTACAAATATTTGTAGCATCTGCTATCAAAATACGGAATTCTTACATGGCATAGACTGTATGAGCAATGTTTATATATCAGAAAAAAAATTTTTTGGCACATATAAAACAGTAAAATCATACTGATACTAATATAAAACATAATATACGCAATGTCACCCTCAATAATAACCTGCATGTTTTTAACATAAAGAAGTAACGTTTGCTTCTTCAAAATTTACTAAAGTTAGTTGCACATTACATATTAAACAGCAGTTCGGGATGATAGATTTTTGGGTAACCAACACCATCACTAAGATACCAGGTTGTTACTGAGAAATTGTGCAGTGTTTCAGAAGGAATAAAAAAATTCCAGTGGTTTATAGATTTACATAGTACAGGCTACTTTTTTATGTAAAAGTTTTTACTCAACAAAATTTTTCTAGAATATCCTTAACAAACTTTATAGTTGGGTATAGAAATCTCATTGCAGAAAACACATCTTCAGGTTTATCACACTCGTGCAATTTAATGTATCCAAGTGTAAACATGGATGTCATTCTGTGTGGTCTACTTGCATATCCAAATACACCTGCGCGCAAGTGTGTGTGTGTGTGTGTGTGTGTGTGTGTGTGTGTGTGTATGTATGTGTGTGTATGTATATATATTACATTATTTTCCAAGAATGTTTCAATGTACAGGTAACAATTATTTTAATTGTCACAAAAATACTTTTAAAGAGTGCCTGTCAAAAAATTAACTAAGTTAGTTATAAAAACAACAAACTACCAACATTTAAAAATGGCACTCACAAGAAGAAAAATGATTGAATTTGAATTTCCATACACCGTACAGAATGACCCCAACGTCTTGTTACCCCCCTGTATGCAGTTTATGCATATGGTAGTATGATGTTATGGTATCTTGTGTAGTAACATAACCCTAAGTATCCAGTGGATTTACGGCATGTGTTGGGTTGTGTTACAGAAAAGAAATGTGAACCATGTGTGATACCAGCGAACACACACTGGAACAGAGGATTGTTGTGAGAGCTTGGGTTCACGAACGTCCTCATACTGGCAAGATACTTCGTGAAGTGCGTACCGATTTCCAACAAAGATTCCACAAGAAGCAAAATCAAAACAAACCCTTCTACGTTGGGAACACAAACTCTTTGAAATGGGCAACGTCAAAGATAAACCACGAACTGGAAGCCCTTCAACCAGAGTGCAACAATGTCAGGAAGTCGAGGATCAGTAATGAGATCACCAAAGAAGTCGCTGCGCAAACAATCAGTGGAGCTTGGAATACTGCGATTGATGCTGCATAAACACACGAAGAACGACCTGCATCTCACCCCATGTTCGTTCAGGAGTTATCAGACAATGATTTAGTTCGCGGATGGGATGCATGTACGTTGCTTCTTCAGACTTCCGACACAATCCCAAAACGTGGAAACGTCATTTTCAGTTTTGTGTGTACTGAGGTGTGAATGATGCCATTGTGTAGTGCCAACACACCTCAGTACACACAAAACCAACAAACAACCTCCAATACCTTCATTTCAACAGCTGTCACCCATACCATGGCTAAAAAGTCACTACCTTACAGTCTTGCCACCAGAGCCTATCGCATATGTTCAACTCGCAGTGACCTCAATAAACAGTGCCAACAAATAGCCAAAGCTTTCACAGACAGAGGTTACCCTGAACCACTGGTCCAAAAACAAATCCAACGAGCCACCTCCAATACCGGCAACACTACCAGAGCTAAAAATACAGAAATCCCCCTGGTGGTACCATATCATGAAGGCCTAGGAAAACTCCGACCCATTCTCAACTCAGGCTTCAAAATATTGTCCTCCTCACCACAAACCCAAAACATTCTTTCAAAACCACCCAGGCTAGTTTTCAGACGACCACTCAACCTCTGCAACAAACTAGTATGTCCCAAACTCCCACCTTCTACAGCTACCAACACTATTACCAATCTCAAAGTTTCTCATCCCTGTAATAGTTCACGTGACACCTGTGCCATCCACCAGCCCTCTACATCATTCAAAAGCAGGCAAACCAACCACATTTACCCCATCCAAGGCACTTACAATTGTGCTACCAAGAACTTGATCTACCAGCTACAGTGTTCACACTGTGATGCTGAATATATTGGCCTCACCACCAACACTCTGAGACAGAGAATGAATGGCCACAGAGCAGACACCAGACAAGCCATAGCAGGTAAAGACACCAACCCACAGGATAAACCAGTTGCTGCCCATGCAGCCCATCATAACATAAGACTTTGACTCTTGCTACAGCACTAGAGTGGTGAGGGCCCTGCCACCTACAAGCAATAGCTCTGAACTCAGACGACAGGAACTAGCTCATCAATATATCACTAAATCCAGGCAACCACCAGGTCTCAATATAAGATAACATCCCCAATCATTCAGCTTCCCACAAATACTGTACCTGTATATCCTAATTATCCTCTGCTACTTGACACTTTTGAATCTCCCGCCTCAGTTCAACCATTGGCCGCTAGGTACATCAGCATCGGTGCATCAGCATCAGTAACCACACCGCAGTCAGCCATGTCTCTTCGCCCGACGAAGCTGCTCTAAGCAGCGAAACGTCGCGATACGCGCTTACGGGATTATGTGTCATTCTATTTGTGTGTGTGTATCTGTCAAGTACTAAAACGTGAGTACTTGTTTTCAAATTAGTTCTTCTAGCATAAAATTAATTTTAAAAAACACTTTAAATATGCCCAGACAGTAATTTTTTCGTGTGAAATTGAAATAAGTCTGCTAAATTCTATTCTCCACTTGTTTGCTGGCCATGTGCACTAATTGCCATAAAAAAAAAGCCAGGATTTGAACCCAGGACCTCTACACCGTAGACCACCATCTAATCTACACTACAGAGGCCGGCATCCTCATTAGGACTTGGAGGACATGTTATTGCAAAGTGATTATATTATTGGAAATAACTTACATAACTTCCTGCAGCTGATGTAAATTACACTCTGTATAGTACACTCTAACGGTCTATTAAATATTGCCTGCTTACAGGTAAATTCAGAAGCAGTGTGTTATACCAACCAAACACAGAAAATTTAAGCAAGTGAGTTTTTCTTATCTCAGGCCTGAAGTAAGAAAGAAAAAATTATCGAGGAGTTTAAACAGGATGGCCTTCACTCAAATGACGTAAATGCATAAATTTACTAATAATCATCTGATTTTTACACACATTCATAAAAACGAAGAAAAAAAAAGAGACCATTTTTAAATATTAAAGGTGCTTTTTTGTGACTTGAGACTACTGGGCTACCTGTAAATCTACACACAACATATTGACAGAATAAACAAAATTGGCTTCTCATACAATATTCGGCAAATAATGGGGTTACAAATCTGGAACCAAGTACTACTGGACATTCTATAAATATACATTTGACATAGCCAGCAGAAACCTAATTGGTTTCTAATACAATATTATATTGTCAAAAGTTTATTTCACTTAAATTGTTCACAGCAGACCATTGGCAAATTACATTATTACACTGGAAAAACACACAAGAACTCATTATAAATGCAGAGAAGTTTTTCTGTTGTGCATCATTCTAGCACAAAATACTGCACATTTTCAAACTAATAGTAAACTAAGCACTCACCACAAGCACAATGGATAATTGGTTGTGAAAAAACTAATCTATAAGAAAAAAAAACTAACATACTTAAGGTATGAATTAAAAAAGTTAGTCTAGCTCTACTTGAAAAAAAAAACAACATGAATAATAAAATCACCTTGTCTAACAACTTCGTCGTCATCAGACGAAGACGAGCAAGAGGTCTTACGGACACATGCCATAGATTTGGAACCACGGCCCTTCCCTCGGGGCGGTCTGCCTCTACCTAGAAAAGGAATCTCACTAGTGAGCATCAGAAACAAAGTTTCAATAAGAAATAACAATGTCGGTACCATCAAATTAATTCATGAGGTCCCTATTTACTTTGCAGGTCAAATACGAAATCTTACCTTGTACAAGATGCTGGTGAGAAAGCTTTTTTCCAAATAAAGATTGTTTACATTGGCATCTTCAAAATCTTGTTTCCCCAAATAGCGGCAGAACTCAGTTATACTCAGCTCCTTTTTATTTCTCATTTACAAAGATGAAAATTATATTTAAATTGTGTTTGAATTACTTAATTTCCCCTAACCAGAGCAATTATTAATTTCCAAGTGCTTGAAAATATAAAGTTCCATGTTTAATGTGAACACAAATTATATTAAAACAAATTTATTTAACAATTTAAAATATTTAATGTTTTGCACGTATTGCCAAACTGAAGTCTGAAGGCCATGCCAATATTTGATATATTCATTCTTCAACAAATACGCAAAATAATTTTTTTCTCAGTTAAGAACTTTTAATTCTTGTAATTTTCTTTGGCAATGAATACGTTTAAATAATTTACACCCACTTTTTTAACGCAACTTAAAAGCCAAAATGTTTAAGAACCACGCAAATATAATTATTTGAATGTGTTAACATGGTTCTGATTAAAATATCACAACGTAGTTTTCTCAAATACGTACTACCATCATACAAACTACTTTCTTCTTTCATTCGACCATTTCTAATATATGAATTAAATGCAAACTTTTTAAATTAGTAAAACCATTATTATTACCATTATTGTATTAATTAACCATATATGTTTAATGAAATAATAAACTATCCAAATATTTCACACCATTATTATAATGAAATTATGATGAATTTTCTAATTCTTTACCGGAACTTTTATTTCACTTTGTTATTTTTATTACTTTATAAAATTGGAATGGAAAATAATGAGGAAATAAATTTTTGCAAGTTGGCACTTAGCTTTCCTGAATCATAATCTTTTTGTAAAAAAAGTACGCACAAATTGTTGAACCAAATAATTTCTTCTTTCATAGTACAATCATTCTCATACCAGAAGTACAATCTGTTTCAACGTAAATTTTGGAAACATAGGGCCTCATCAATGTTAAATCTTGCTGTTCAGCATAAACTTTCCTGTTTGTGTGATTATAGGTATCAAAAAACAAACTATTCATATTTTTTAATGTCTTGTCAAAATTACAAGCTATCATTGCAAAAATACATTTGTGTGTCTTGTAAGACAAAAACTTCAGATTAGCAGAAATTTCTTGCACTATATCAAGTAAAATGATTCAGGACAAGGAATATTTTTTGCTGTACTTCAGACATATGTTAATGAACTTATAATAACTGAATCCAATGTGCTAATTCCTCTTGGTTATCAGTTATGCTCTGCAACTGATGAACTCTGTACTTTTTGCCTCAATTTATGACACTGCCACAATTAAGCCTATTTAGAAAACCTTTACTTGAAAAAATTTGAAATGATCATTTTCTTCAAAGCTCAAACTGTTGAAACAATCACTGCAGCACTTAAAACACACACAAACAAACAAAATGAAGCCTGTTTTTCACTAAATGTTACAAATTTGATTTCGGTACAATTCCAAGGGTTGTCATTCACATTCACTAAAATTCCAAGCGTTATCATTCACTACTAACACTAAATTCAGTATCACCAACCACATAACTGCCACTCACTTTCACTACAATTCCAAGCGTCATCATTCACCAACACTAAATTCAGCATCACCTACCACATAACGCCATTCCCTTTCCGTACAATTCCACGTGTTGTCGTTCAATACTAACATTACAATATCACCAACCACGTAACCAAACACAAACGTTGCAACAACACAAAATTTAACCACATATCTAACCAATATTATTTTTTTCACCTTAACATTTTTCATGTTTCACTGAACAGTTATTAGCAGCAATAATGTTCAACATCCAGACTGCTAAACGTAGTAAAAAAAATTATTTACTGAACATTCAATCCACCAACACACAGAAATTTGTTCAGTTGTATTGTTTTTTTTTAAATAATCTTTTCACTTAGTATTTTGCATGAAATAAAGGCTTCATATGTTTGTGAAACTACTATAATTCAATTCTTCCAAACAGCAAAGTATACACACGAAGACCAATTTTTTTTTTTCCCCAGGTTAGATACTCAAAATATTTTTATAATACTTATAATAACTTATGCTGGACATGAATGTGTGCAATCATATTATAACTTTATTTAAATTTAAAACAGCAATAATCTTTTCACCTGTGGAAAACTGAAACTTTCAGTATCTTGCATTCTTCCAAGTCGCTTTGAAACTTGTTTGTAGAAAAAGCTGTTCATTACATTTCTTTCATAACTAACCATTACAATATGCCAATGTGATGTTGCACCATATGTATCGTTCTGACAGTATTAATTAAATTCACAGCCAATACACATCATAATGATGATCCAATAAAACTGCAGCAGTCTACATTTTTAAATATTCAACATTATTTAAAACAACCTGAGACTCAATTTAATATTATTTGGTAGAAAACTTGTAAAAATAACTGCTGGACATGAACTACATATATTTACTAATTCAGACAAATGCATCATTGTTTCCCAGTTTCTACACAGAATTAAAGTCACTTAACACATTAAAACCAAATGCAAAAGTGAAATCTAAAAGGCTAGAAATCAACAGTATTCCAGATATTTTACTTCGCCTAACAACCATGACTACAACATTTTAAACATTCACAAATGAACAATTGCGGCACCTCACACGCCACAAAAACAAATGTATATATGAATATAAAACTCACGGTCATGCAAAAATAAAAAAATTTACGATACAATTACAACAAAAACTGGAATAACACCAACCTAAATTGCGTAGAAACTAGCTATCTCCAATATCACATTAGTTTAGGTAGAGAGGTACAGGTACAACAGCTGAACATCAAATGCCCTACATAAAGGCTATCTGGTACTTTTCTTTCTTCGTTTCTTTTCGTATGGCACTCTGAAACCATCAATCATTTCAGTGGCCTGCACAACACTGTCTACTTTACACCTTTTCCTGGAATATTTTATATTGTAATCAGAAGCAATATTTGGTTTTCTTTTGCGAGCACTTTTTTGATACTGCACATCTTTTACAACAGATAAATCCAATACTTGCCTAGATTCCTTATTTGCAATAGGGTAGTAAACATCTGTATGCCCGTTCGGTATCGGATTTGAGTACTGTCCACTATCTGCAGAACTTTGGTAAGGTCCTGGCTGAAACGTCATAGCTGCAAGTTCCTTTAAGCTATCTGGCACTGATGGAATCTGTTTTAGTTCAGCTGGGGTTTTGAACTGTTTCCTACAAGCATCAGAGCTATCAAAAGGCAAGTTCATCTTAACACAGTTCATATTTGCATCTTTATTGTGGTGATAATTCACTGGCACAATAGCGCTATCATACATGTTATCTTTATAAACTACTTCTGGAGTTTTTTCGTAACTATAGTCTTGAGTATTGTTCAGCAATTCAACTGGGTAAGCTTTCTCCTTAACTAATTCCTCTTGAGGTGCATACACATCTTTACCAGGCACTTGATAATTAATGTAATAATCACCATGGCTGTAATGTGACTGATAACTAGTACTTTTTCTCATCTCACCTTGATCAACTTCCCACTGTTTCAATAAAGTTCCATTAACTTCTAATTCAGCAATACTTATCATCCTACGAGACTGATATGACGGCAAATTCTCACAAGTTGAATTACGCTGATGCAAAGATGCATGACTCACTGGGTCTGGTGGAATGGTTTTCAAACGTTTTTTCAAAGGCAATGAGATTTCTTTACCTGTTGAATATTGAGTATCCTGCTCATCTTTGTTCACCATATCTGCTTCAGCATGCCCTGAACTACTAAGGGTCTTTTCGATTGCTTTGAGCAATATTTGATTTTCACTTTCTGTTTGAGGTTCTTTGTACCGATGCAAACAATGTGGGCAGCGATTATCTGCGATTACCGGTACATCACAATAACAGCAAGAATAGCAACAGCATTTAAATTCAAGAGGGGCACTAGGTATAGGAGGGTAGGGTGGGATAGGATGCATAACAGTATAGTTACCTACAGGTATATCTAACTTATCATTATCACTGTCTACACACATACCTCTTGGACTAGCTTTAGAAGTCTGTTTAATAAGTTGTTTAGGTTCATCTAAAGCTTTTGTAGCTGGACTTTCATCCCTCTCCGGAGGTTGTTGCGCTGCCACAGTCTCTTGACTCAAGTGTTCGAGTTGAACACTTGAAATTTGTCGAAAATAATCAGCTTCTTCATTCGGCAAAGAGGATTTAGATGTCCAGATCACTTTACTGGGTGGTTCTACTACACTGTCGCCATCACCATCACTCCTGTCCTCTTGCTGATCGCAAGGCAAACTAGAAGTGAAATGCCTAACTGTATTTACTTGAGGAATTCGAACGCTCAATTTTTCAGGTGAAGGTTTACGACTACACAAAGGTACACTTTGTTCACTTTCTTTCTGTTGCACAGGGGAAACGGGCCTGGGCATGGACACTGTCCTACTTTCTTCAATTGCAGTACTCGATTGCAATCCATTACACTCTCTGAACTCTGACAAATTTTCTGAACCCTCTTTCTGACTTTTAGTTCTAAATTCTTCAGAACGGCGCTTACCCCCCTCAGAAAATCTAGATATATGAGAACTATAAGCACTACAAGCATCATCATCATCCAGAAAATCCATTGGAGGAGTTTCCTGTACAGGTGAAAAACGGCTAAAGTTACACGGAAAAGAATTAGCACTGTCTGTTAACCAAGGATCAGTAGAACCAGGCTGAATCTTGTCATTTGTCTTTTCATAAAGACCAAAATCTATACCTGCAGTTTTATTAATAATAGGGCTTATTTCATTGAACTGTTGTGTTCCACCATTTAAAGGAGGTGAATCTGGTGGTGCACCACAGAAATTAATGTCTACTGTGAGTGTTGCCTGTGAATTGTCCAAATCTAACATAACAGGAAACTGTCCACTCAAAACCTGTTCTACAACAAGTTCATTCCTATGCTCCACTCTAGCAATTGTTGCCCCTTCATTACTTAATGGTAAGTCTTCTCTGGTATCTTTTGCAAGCCCTTCTAAAATCTCCACATCTGAATCATATTCTGTTGAGTTGAAAAAGTCTTTTTGTAACCCAGTAAAATCATCACGTATACGAGACTCATTTTTAACAGGTAGCCTACTGGGAACTGTAACACGTTCGCATATAATCTGCACATCATCATCAGACGACTCATCAACCACCGGCAAATCATTGCTTGGCAACACTGTTACATTACTACTACTACTACTACTACAAGGAACTATGACATTATCAAAAGTTACTGCAGAGGTTTTCACACTGTTTTCACCAGGTTGCATCTCATTTCCTGAATCAGAAAACACTTTGTTTCTAGAGTCAACAAGGCTTGCTGTGCTGGTTGGAATCGCATCTCCCACAACTTCAATATCTCCATTTGTAGCAACAGTATCTGTAGCATCTATGATGGTCACAGACTCACGACTCAATGAGTCCTCAGTGCCTGCAATGTCATCAACTGAATTACTGGCAGGAACTGGTGGCTCATCAAATTGTAAGTCGGTGAACAACATGTCTGCTTTTGTTTCCCCTGCAAACTCTGTACTCAAAGAGTTGTTTGAAGTTACCCCCACAATTGAATTAACAGTGTTGGGAAAAACACTGCCAACAACACAGAGAGGAATATTTGCTGTTGTGTGACTTGCCAGATCTTTTACAGGCAAATGTTCATTATCAACTACACATGTAAGACCCGTGGAATTAATTTTCACAATATCAGAAACCTTCTGAATTACACACACACCCGACCCTATCGTTTTATCTTGCACACCCTCAATGACTCGATGTCCACCAGTTCTTTCCAAATGAGCAGGTAGTGTACCCTCAACCATGCCATTTTCTTCCTCCAATTCAATATCCATGCACAGAGTTGCCACAGCATCTACCTCACTCCCCAAATGAATGACATTACTATCTCTACTAAGTGGCCTATTTTCTGACTCATTTACATCTCCTTTAACATTTGAACTGAAGCCTACCACACAACCAGAACTCTCTCCTACTTCAAAACTTTCTGCTGTCAGTCTACCAGAAGACAACATGCTCAGTTTGCTATCCATTTCCCCTACTTCCATGTTGTCCGAACTGTCAGGAACATTTCCCAATGCGTGCACATTACACTTCACTTCAGCCATCTCTCGATCCCCATCATCAGAATCAGGCTGCTCTCGCTTACTAGGAAGACCCTCTAAGAGAGCCTCCAAGGAAGTGGTCATGCCAGAGACTGGTGCCTGGGTTGGAGGTCGAGGTATTTGTTCCGCAACAGGAGGAGGAAGGCTTGCTGGTGGAGTAGGAATACCCGCTGGCAGATTCTCCATAGATGTTGTTGAAGACAAGCTTTCATACTGCAATGACTGAACTTCCTTAGGTGACAAACTAGATGTTGCTGAAACAGAATCAGGTGTTACAGAACTGTCAATGGTAGATAGAGCTCTTAGATTAGATGCAAGGTCAACAACACTTAACGTAGAATTTTCTTTCTGAAATAACAGATCACTTTTCTTGCCAGTCTTGCAACAAATTACACTTGGTTTTATGCAGTTGAGTGATATTGTGGTACAAGCCTTGACAGATTTTGGTTTATTTTTCTTCTTTTTTTTCTTGTCAATCAAATTAGACAACACTTTAATTTTTCCTTTTGCTTTCTTATACTTTTTAATTTTTGGGGATTTCTGAGTGCTGGTGACGTCCGCCTCCCTATCTTTCTTCACTGCTGTGACTGGACTATCCTGAGCTTCCTCTGAGAAACTTATATCAATGCTGCTAATGCTGGACCAGATGTCATTGAAAGGGCTCATACTGTCATCACCACATACAATCTGTAAAAAAAAAATTTAATTCACAGTTAATCATTTTATCTCAGTTTTTAGTATGTAATAAAATGCTATTAAAAATTTCACCATTACCAGCTTTTCAGATGATAGATTAGTCTGTTGACAGTGTTAAGATTTTTAAAACAGCAATTTCATTCTGTGCCTTTGCTAAATGGTCAGAAATAAAATATATATTTGCTATATTTCAGTGAAAGACAGACAATAAAAAAAACAGTTGATATCTAACTAAATACAAATTACATCATGAAGCCCATAGTGTTGACATGGAGTTTGAAAACTAGTAGCGCTGAAAAGCTGGTAAACACATAATGTTATTGAACCATTTCCCATAGTAAATACTAACCGAATTACATATAGAATAATTGAGAATAAAAATTCATTAACGTTATCGGATCAGAAACTATGAATTGATGACTTTACCAATGTTGAATACAGAACTAACAATACACGATTCAGTACACTAGAACCCCGATTCTACGAACCCGAATCACGGATTTAATGATGGTGTCAATTTTACAAATACACTCTCAGGAACCTGAAAAAACTACAAAATTTTACTAAATAAAAAGTAATGAATTACACTGAAATTGGTTTAAAAAATTCACTTCTGTAAATATGACTTGGAGAGAAGCAATTACAGTAATCTCTCGGTTTGACTCAAAGGACTGAAAAAATCATCCTTAAATTGAAGGAGTTTTTAAACTGAATGATAAAAGTTGTTAGGAATTTAAATGGGACCAAAAACTATGGTTGTTAAAGTGAAAGAATCAAACTTAAAAGACCTTAAACTGAGAGATCACTGTATGTGGCAAGTGACAACATTAAAAACAAAACCAAAATGGCAAAAAATCTTCACAAACGTGGTAATGACTGTTTGAAAATGGCTTACATGCACCACTGCCGCCTGTGCCAAGCCAGCCCACTCCCCTTGCCAGTACTTCCGATGTATTAGGGCCTAAAAGAAGGCTGTACTACATATGCATAATTTCAGTGCATGCAAAAATGCTTATTCAACTATTGTACGACCTTCCTCTACACTATTTCTGCATATCTTCTATTATCTCGCCTTGCGCATACAAATAGTTCAGTGAAGTTTACACTCTTACACACCCCCGCCAAAAACAACACAAAACATTTAACTTCATGCATAATTTGTTTGAACATTGCTTTCCATAAAACGTGCCCATCACATTACCATACAGGAAGATTTTTGTGCTACATCAGCCACATGTAGAAACTTTTTCCCCAACATGGCTATGTAAATTTTTGGAAATAAATAACACAATTGTGTATTGTGTATTCCAGGAATTCTTAATGCCCCATACTGAAAACTGTTGGACTCAACCCGTCATTTTGAATTGGGGGGGGGAAGGAAATTGAAGCCAGCAGTTCAAACACCTCACGGTTCATGCAGTTAGGAAGGGGAAAGAACCTCCCACAGACCTACGCAGTACTACATAAGAGCAGTGATCCTTCGCAGTTACTCACTGCAAATTACTGCCCCTGTACCACACCAATATGTACACTGGGGAAAATCGTACATCCTGAGCAAGGCAAGCTTTGTTCTCCATATCTGGGAAAACATCCGAGGCTCCCCACTATGGAGAACAAACATCCTTTGGTGCCGTTTCAAGAGACTTGTTTACTACACCTGCCTCCTCCGTACGGCGGTAACACGTCATCCTAGCAGGTTTAGGTGCATGGACAGCATGGCCATTGACAACCCCTCACACTAGGACAGCATCAACTCCTCACCTAGATTTGTCAGTTTGCCTGCTGGGCCAGTGAGAAGGATTTGCTAAACCGTCACTAACAAAAGCACCCCACCCATAGGGTCACACCATTCGGAGGCAGCACTCTTAAGCGAGGATAAGCCTCATTAGGAAGAATACCACCTTGGCCACAGATGATGAAAAAGAGAAAGGAGATATGATGGGACCTGGTAATATGAATAGAAAAAGGATTATGAGAAAGTAGAAGGTGAAGGAAGAAAAATTAGATGAATGTCCAAAAAATTTCAGGTCTCGATGTGCACCCCCAATTAGTGGCCTCATACAACAAGCACAGGATGGCTGTCGTGGTATCCTACCCCGCCATCACATGGGGACGCAACTGCTCGACATGCTACAGCTATGATTTAACCTCTTGACTGTTTCACCAGAGATATCTCGGCGACAACGGATGTGTCAACTTGGCTCACAAATGTGTATACTCGGGTGCCAACCACACTTTCTCCAATGTCACTGTTTAGGCCACTTTTATTTGTACATCCGAACCTAACACATTTCCTTCTTTTTGCTTACTATCTTATATTTATTTAGAAGATAATTTTTCAGTTTCAAGCTTCATGGTTTTATCAATATGCTAAATAATTCCTGCAGCCTATTCGTACAACATTTTCCCCTTATTACAGTTGATTCCCGATTCAATGACCCTTTACGAATCCCAGAAATAGGGTCTTTATTAGAATTTTAACCAATTTTCAAAGATTCCAGAACTCTAAAATGTCAAAATTTACCATTTCTTTTTTCGTTGAATTGGCGTTCACACGTCTTTGGCGTAAAAATTACGTGTTTCATTACAGTAACACTAATTTACCGTATTTAGATGAAAAGAGGCCGAGGTATTTTTTCCCAAAACTCTAACCTAAAAAGACTACCTCAGCCTGAAATAGAGTACCAATAAAAATCACGTGCCAAGAAGCTAAGTTTCACAATTTACTGTACCTACGTATTCACAATTTACCTGTTGTTTCTTAACGTACTGCAATATAAGCATGTACACATATATTTATTAGGTAACCATGAGATAAATTTAACCACGGTAAAATTATTATGCACTGCAAAATAAACGTTAAAACTTAGTTAAAACCACATGGACGAAATGTTGTAGTGTTGCCAACATGAGAAGAAAATTTACCTACGATTATGTTATCTACAGTTCATTCCAATGATGTTTTTGAAACAAAGATAACTTTAATGCTTGTCATTTAATTTTCTGGCAAATAAAATTTAATTTTTAAATACCGTAGGTAACACGTTACACAAGAATTAACACATGCTAATTTATAACATCGCATACGGTTGCTACGATAATCGATACAGCATTTTCACAGTGCATATTTTGTACGTTGGTACAATTGCACATTCGTTTACGATGTGTACGTTTTTTCATTTGTTGTTGATGTTTTGTTACGTTTTCAGCATAGCGTTTTGAGGTTAAGCACAGTACACATTAACGGTAGATTTTTTTACTTCAAGAAATGAGTGATCACATAGAGAAACGGGATACATCTAGTGCCTGGACACCAAAAACACGAACAAAATTTGTATGACACAAACTACGAGCTTTGTGTTATAAAGTGTGCCGAAGACTCAAACAACAGTGTGACTGCGCGCAAGTTTGGCATTTCAGAAAAGAACGTTCGCCGATGGCGGGAACAGAAACACGAACTACAAAATGCCATGACCATCCGCAAGTCTTTTGGTGGTCCAAAAATGGGACGTTTCGATGCAGTTGAGAAAATTTTAATCAACTTTATGCGTGAAAAACGTGCTGATGGCCTGCCGATTTCAAGAGAGGTGTTGCGTTTCAAAGCTCTCGAAATTGCAACATCTTTGAACATACCAAGAAGTGAATTTACAGCCAGCACAGGATGGTGTGTGCGGATAATGAAACGAGCAGGCTTCTCTTTGCGAAGACGTACGTCATTAGCCCAAAAACTTCCACCGTTTTACTCTGAAAAGTTAGTCAAATTTCAGAGGTATGTGACTTCCTTACGAAAAAAATATTCGTATTTGCTAGGGCAAATGAGGAATGCTTACCAGACCCCAGTACATATACTTTTATATGCCATCGAATGTGACCGTAAACAAGAAAGGTGCCAAATCAGTCTTGATCAAAAGTACTGGCAATGAGAAGGCCAGAATCACAGTGATGATGTCAGTGTTAGCTGATGGACGGAAGTTGCCACCATATGTTGTGCTCTGTAGGAAAACAATTCCAAAAGAAAAGCTACCGCCAGGAATTGTTTACAGGTGCCAGGAAAAAGGATGGATGTCTCAGGAATTGGTGATCGATTGTCTTAAGGCTGTCTGGAATCGTCGACCAGGTGCATTGCTGAAGATGAGAGGAATACTTGTCTTAGATGCTTTCTGAGGCCATTTGACATCAATGGTCAAAAAAGAAGTCGAGGGTATGAAGACAAACTTGGTAATTATTCCAGGGGGGATGACGTCTCAACTACAAGTCCTTGGTGTTGTTGTCAACAAGCCTTTTATGGACAACTTGTGAAAAAAATACAATGAGTGGATGCTTTCTGGAGAGCATCAGTTCACTCCAACTGGCAAGTTGAAGAGGCCTTCTGTTGCAGATCTTGGTCAGTGGATTTTTGCTGCTTGGAATTCAATCAGCTCAGAAAGCATTGTCAAGGGCTTTAAGAAATGCTGTCTTTCAAATGTGATGGATGGAACTGAAGATGACATCCTATGGCAAGATGACGTCTTCGAACAGGGTCCCAGTACCAGTCAAGGTAATGACAGTGATTCTGATGAGAATGAAGCTGAAGATGAAAGTGCTAGTGATGAAGATTGGGATGGTTAAAAATTGTTTGAGAAAAATCTATAATTTGAGCAAAGAAACAGGCAACATTTCTGATAAGTAGGTATGTAGTGTGTGAAATTGTAATCAATGAACAGAATTAGGCCTATCATTTATTGCACTAATGTACAGTATTATGCTTATTATGTATCCCATTAAAATTTTCATGTGAGTGTACATTGCTAAAGTTGTGATTATTAAAAAGTGTTACCTTACATATTGCTGGTAATTCAAATACTGACATGTACTTAAATGTTTTTTCCTATTTATAAGTCTTCAAATATTGGGGTCGGCCTGTAATCGAGGTCGGCTTCTTTTCGGGTAAATACGGTATTTCGAAAAGCAAACACATCATTGTTAAAAGTATGCCATTGAAGTGGATCGACTACCTTTATTTAGTTCAATACAAATCATAAATGTTGCCAGCAACATGAATTCTTGCGTCGCAACGTCTGTTTGGGGATGTTATTTGCAAGAATACTGCAATAAAGTTTATTGAAATAGTAATATTTTTCAATAGTGATGAAATTTGAATGAATGAATGAATGAATGAATAAATGAATAAATAAACAAATAAATAAATACACTGAAAGCAGCTATGACCTTTCGAGGTTCAACACTAAGCAAAAATGTTGCTGGCAATACAAACATTTTTGCAGCCGCAACATCCGTTTTTGAAGTTATTTGCAATAATATTGAAATAGTAATATGTTCCAATAGTGACGTATTTTGCATAAATATATACACAGAAAGCGAATGTATGACCTTTCTTTAGCTCAATATTAAGCAAAAACATCGCAAGCAATATTTTTTTGTGGCCGCAACAGCAGTTTTTGGAAGTTATTTGCAAGCCTATCTCGTTAAAGTTTATTGAAATACTAATATTTTTCAATAGAATGACATACTATTTTGAATAAATGGATACTATGGAAGTTCATATACGACCCTTCTGTAGCTCAACATCAAGCTTGAATTCATAACGAAACAGGAATATCGCCGGCAACGTAAATTAAGTTCCAGCAATGTCTGTGTTTCAAAACTATTTACAGGGTACTATCGCAATCAATGTTGTTTATTGAAATAGTGATTTATTTCAATTAAAACTTTTCGTAAACACAGGCAAAAGCTTTACCGGCAACAGTAATTCTAGCTGGCACAACATACATTTCGATAAAGGTGTTTGCTTTCTGGGCCTTCTCTATTTTTACATTACAGCAGTGAGCAAACACACACAGACATGTACAATAAATTGTGTGCGCAAGGACCTATCTGGGAACTGGTTAGTACAAATATAACATACACGTGTCAAACCTGCCCTGCATCATTTGTGCCAATTTTAACCACTACCTATTCACAGCTGGCTCAGCAGATGAGATGTGATGATAACACTACTTCCTTTGTTTTGCTGGTCTTTTAGCTCGGCTGGCCGTGTGAAAATTATCTGCTTGAACAGTGATTCAACTATGTTCACGAGTTTATTACATACTTCACTAACGTGCATGGCGAGGAATTTGATACTCTGTTTCAATTTTTTTACCAACAATAAACAATTACATATGTCAAGATGTTGATCATTGTTAATCAATGACTTCGGAATGCCATGCTGCCATGCAATTTCAGTCATGATGATCTGTTTTTCGCCCACTTCCTAGGTGATCTTGTATTTCTTCTTAAGTGTCAAGAACATTCTTTTTCGAGCCATTTTGTTGAAACCAAAAGTCCACAATCCGAATGCAATAAAAATAGTGAGGTGGTCTAAAATAGTTCAAAAACACCAACTAAAATGTTGTCGAATCGAAATCCAAAAAATCAAAGCACAGGTTGTCAACAAATTATTAAACTAAGAGAAGTCCAGAAAACAGAGCACAGATCAAAATCGTAACACCACAGGCACAAAGAAAGACTACAGTATCTAAGGGCACGAGTAATCACAATGACAAAAAAAGTCAGGCATGCATGTGATGAAAAAAGGGTGAGAGAACTGCCTTATTGGACTGGTAGGCAGGGATGTGGGAAGAGGCGAGTTTGGTGCCGGCAGGCCGAGTGTGGGGAAGATGGGCCGTCACGTTGCGCGGGAGAAAGGGGCAGTAACATATATTTTTAGAACAAACATGTGTGCAGCACTACAGTTTTCGATAATATGACTACTACTGTACAACCATTTGCGGCCATAATAAATACAATGCTTTTCTCTGCTATTTTCTTTGAATTTAAATAAATTTTTTTCTAATATTCCAAGAGATTGCAAAGGGAAAAAATTCAAAGGGACAAAAGGTACTATTGTTCTGAAAATGATGGTACTGTCAAGTGTTACTCCAAGCTTTAGAGTTAACCACATGTCTACCAACATATAAACTGTGAAATATCTATGTGTTGCTGAACAACCTGTATTATCTTGCAAAAGAAGTCAGCTGCATCATGATCATGTGGCAATGATGTGTGAAAATAAGTTGTGTAAATAGGTGTTTGAAAATAGAATATGTGAATAGTATTTTAATTTTTTGTGGGTTTGTAGATAGTATAATGTTTTATAAGAAAAATACTTTTCTGCCTTGTACAAAAGTGAACAGTGAGTGTTTTATACAAATGTAAGCTGTTAGCAGTCTACAAAAATCTATTACAGTATTGCACAGTAAGCAGTACTTTTTATGTGTAGTAACTAATTTTATATATGCATTTTTTTTTAGAACAGATATTTAATCAGTGTTTCTGAAGAAATAGTTTTGAAAATGGTACAACATATTTGAATATATTTGTGGTAAACAAGACATTTTATAAATTCTATTGTAACAAAGCATTTTTACAGGTTAAATTAAAAATGTGTATTGGAGAATTGTGTTATTACAACATTAACCATTTTACGAATGTCGAATGTTTAATTTACAATGTAAATAATATGTAAGCTTGTTTGTAATTCGTAAACTTTGCTATATGCTCTTATCCGGTAAAATGTATTTGCTTGCCAAATAAACAGTAAACTTCTAATACAAAATTGAAAAAAAAAATATATATATATATATATATATATATATATATATATATATATATATATATATATATATATATATGTATATATATCTTTTTCACGTTTATTTCAAACCTAGTAATCTTTTCCTTTATTTTTACAGAAAAGGTCATGCTATATACAAGTAAATATGGGGAAATTTACATTTTATTTCATGCCAAAATAAATAATAAAGGAAATTTTTTAAAACCCCTCATAATGGCTACACCCCATACTTGGGGCCAAAATTTTTGGTAAAAAAACATGCTGCGATTATGTTAATAAATACGAGTATTTACATTTTATGTGTGGCGCCATGATAAAAGCAAACTACGTCTCATTCAAGGCCATAAATAAAATTATGCAGATTAATTTTACAACAATAAGTTGGTGGCTGAACATGTTCTTAGTTTCTCTAAAATCCTTCTACAAATCTTTCCAAATAGGAAAACGGGTGGAAAGTTTGAATGCTATTTTACTGAAACAGGTTAGAAAATAGTTCAGTATGTAAAAAACATTAGGTAATACATGGTTTCCTGTATGAGATCTCAATTTTTCACAAAATAGTAATAATTTACTACTCATATTAATTTCACAATCAAAATTCTACAGCAAAAATCTTCTAAAAATACTTCAGAAAATTACGTAGACGTAAGTTGAAAATATTACATGATTTTGGAAATTAACTTGGTGGCAGCCCTGATATAAATATTTATTTATTTGTAAGAGTACAACGTTTTTTTGGCCAATGTTGTGAATATCTATCTCTGATACAAATAACTACACAAATGTGCACTGCAATACAAATTAAATAGCATTTTTGATAATTATAGGTAATTTTCTATGCAAGCAGTAACATAGCTGCCAACCTCAAGGATTTGGAAATATGTAGTACAGTTTTCAAAATGAGTAAAATTGTGAGTGAACGAGTCGTGGCATTTAACATGTTGAATATATGTAAATGCCATTGAACTAAAACAATTTGGCTATTTTTTTATATAAAGTACTACACTGTTAACATGTCAATATGTTGTATGCAAAATAAATTTAGATCATGCTGAATAATTAATAAAATTAGCTTACAATTTTCACAACTATGTATTCAATATTCATATGTTGTGTTCATGGCTAAAACTACATAGCCTCCCTGGGGCTCTTATAAAGAAAACCAACTTAGCAGGGAAATTATTGAACGTATTTTACAGCAGGCTTACTTTGCTGTACCATCATAAATACTGCTCATAATTTAAATATTCATAGAAATCGGAACAAACCTAGTAGAGGTAGTTTTGGTTTCTGCAAGTTTACACACTTCACCGATTTTAATACGCCCCTACTTTAAAATTTCAGGTAACACAGCTTTTAAATTTTCTTTCACAGTTCCATAAATGCACGAAAAATTCTTGAGTGCAAATTATCCAATTTAATCACACTTGGCACATTTAGCCACAACTCTGCCACACAGCAAACACTGTGAATTTGAGAAACAAATTGTACATTGTTGAACGTGCAGGTGTGAGAGTATTTAATCTCTTACACAATATTAATACCACACACTTTTAATTTTTGAACAGTTTCTTTCATCCGCATGGTTTGGAGACTGTATAAAAAAAGTCCTACTAAAAACCGCAAAGTTGAATTTCCCAGACACGAAAGTTGCAATATTCCTACGTTTTAATATAAATATGTGACATTGATACAAGTACCATCACTAAAATATGCCGCCAAATTAACAAAATGATACATTTAAGCTTGGAAAAAACATTGTCTATTAACACTGTGCAGCTACGATGTACACTTCTATATTTGCTGGAAAATAAGAAACAAACGATAGTTCCTTTCAGTTCACAAAATTTTGTGTGTGTTCTTGAGCAATTACTACACGGAAACAGTAAACTGGAAAGCCACTTAAAATTGAAACAGTCTCGTGACTTTTGTTTGCACGAGTCACTGCAGCCATTTAGCCAGGAAGACAACTACAATCAATTGGGTGTGTTCGGCAAAGTTCAGGTTACGTTCGTACGATGCATGAATAATAATACGGCACTTTGTAGTGAATAATATACTAAAATGGATATAAACGAAGCACGCTAGTTCCCGAAAATACGGTAATACAGTTTTCTTTACTACATACGACACTGTAGGTCAAATCTACATACAGTATTTCACCGCATAATCGTAACATAATTTTTGCCAAATTGGATGCAAAAAATCGAAGGCTATTATTCAAGGAAAAATCTTGTGGTCAAATTTTTTTTAAAACCAGAATTTTCCGTCACTTATCCTAATTATATTACAGTAACTCTTCAGTTATGTGAACATTTCAACACAACGAACAACTAAACTGGTCCCGAAAATAACCTATGTAATTTAATGGATTTAATTTTCAGTACTACAAATTTTGATATTATAATTTTCGGGATGTTCATCAACAATTCACGATAACGAACAGGGTACTTTGGTTTAAATATCAACTGATGAGACGCGTGAAGAACACATATTAAGAAAAAACAACCGTAACATAAACAAACGTGATACATTACAGCCATTTTCACGATTTTCTTTCCACCATAGACATATACAACGTTACAAGACACAAACTTTGCATGGCGTAGGCCGTTCTGACTGAAATGCTTTACTAGTGATGCGCTCATGAACTAAAGAATATTTATGCCATCTTGGATTTAAAGTAATTTTGTAAATTTCCTGTTAGTTTTTGTACAGTTGGCCATATGTTTTTACCTTTGTGCCACGTCTGAGAGCAATTAATCTATGGCGTGTTTATTTTCCATCGCTTCCGTTTCTGATTAACCATAAATCAATGAGTTTTGCGGTTATCGGACAGTTGAAAACTTTTACAGTACGTACTTAAAAATTGTTTTGACGAGTTTTTTTGAACGTCTTGCAGTATCTGTTTGTGATGTCTACAAAACTAAAAGCGATTGACATAAAAACAAAACTTGCAATATTGAAGGCTGTGGACGAAGGAAAGAAGAAAACGCACGTGGCTAATGAGTTTGGAATCGCCAAATCGACGTTGTCGACGATATTAGGCCAACAGTCTGAACTGGAAAAAAATTATTTTCTGCCTCAAAACCGTAAACGCGTTTGTTCGGCACCGCACGAGATGCTTGAAAAGAGACTTTTTGACTGGCTGATGCACTCTCGAACGTCGAATATTCCAGTCGGCGGCAACGTGCTTCAAGTTAAAGCACGAGAAGAAGCCAACAAAACGGGAATCTACAATTTTCAGGCATCGGATGGATGGCTACATAGGTTTAAAGCGCAGTGGAATCTGAGCACACTGAAGGTATCTGGTGAAGCTGCAGCAGTTAATCCAGACGTTCAAAGTGAATGGCATGAAAAGGTTAAGGGTCTGATCTCGGAACACTCAAAACGTGACATTTTTAATGCCGATGAAGCTGGAGTTTTTTATAACCTTCTCACTGACCGTACCTTGGCAACTAAAGGCGAAACATGTCATGGTGGGAAAAAAAGTAAGGAAAGATTCACTGTTCTTTTGTGTATTATAGTGATGGGTCAGAAAAAATGGAACCTCTGGTCATTGGAAAGTTTGCCAAACCCAGATGTTTCAAGAACATAAAACATCTTCCTTGTAAGTACAAAAACAATTCCAATTCATGGATGACTTCATCTATCTTTCAAGAATGGCTGAACAGTTCTGACTGCAAGATGGGTGTGCAAAATAGGAAAGTAATTTTATTCATTGAGCACTGCCCAGCCCACAATGTGAAATTCTCAGGATTGAGGAATATTAAAGTTGTTTTTTTCCCCTCCAAATTGCACGAGCACCTTACAGCCACTTGACCAGGGGATTATTGTCCAAGTAAAACGTGATTACAAATTGCAACTAGTGCAATTTCTGCTACGACAGATGGAGTCGGGCAAAACTGTGTCGGGCATGAAGTGGAACATTCTGCAGGCAATCCACAGGCTGTGTTTGTCATGGAGTAGAACCAAACCTATCACTATTCAGAATTGTTTTGCCAAGGCTGGCATTCCTGGGATAGAAACTCAGAACTTTCCTAAAGAAGAAGAAGAAGAAGACGACGAAGATTTTGAAGCACCATGGACAGAAATTCATAAAGGTTTTGATGTTGGGGAATCTTCCTTTGAAGATTTTGCAACAGTAGACAGTAACCAGACCACTTGCCCCTCAGTATCTGATCTTCCTCCCACAGAGAGCCTTCACGATATGTGGATTCTGCTGGTGACGACAAGTCCGAGGAGGAGAACGAGATCAAATGACCCAGGCGTGAGGAACTAAGCATTGCAATTGAAATTTGGAACGGTACATTTTAACATCAGAGGGTCTAGGACATTACATGACTGTGGTTCAAAACCTTGAAAAAGATGTAGCCAAAGAACTACGAAATGCAAAGAAACAATCTTCCATTACAGACCATTATTTTAAAAGCTAAGTCAGCTGACAAAATGTACATTTAGACTTACATGTGTACATTATTTTGAACATGTATAGGCTAATTATGACACCATAATACAGAATTTAGCGTTGTTTCATCACTTTATAAGATACAATTGAGAAGATCAGTGTTTTTGTATTGATTAAGAAGATTATTGTTTTTGTAATTAATGTTGGATCAGTAGGCCTGTTTTAGTTAATATGGGTGAGTGCTACATAGTCTGTACCAGAAATTAAGGTTAAGAATATTTTGAATATCTTAAATTTTTTAAAAGTTGTATGTGAATTTTAATTTGTAATGTGTACGTATATGTAAGCTTTTTTGCCTTTTAAATGAAACAACTTCTAACCATTAGCTTTTTTAATTCGTCACAACAATACTGCTTTTGTGTTACCACAGTTCATTCTTCCATTTTGGAGAAGAAGAAGAAAGAAAGAAAAGAAAAGGGGAAAAAAAACATTGATTTTGCCGTATTTTGAACAAAAAAATGTGGATTTCAGTATAAAGAACTTCACTATAGCAAACAAACCATAATTTTGGCCCCCTCAAGTTTGTTATAGTGAAGTTTTACTGTACTATGTTCAGTTGGGAAAGTCCCTGTACAAGACAAACACACAAGATGGCTGACAAACTAGTAACGCATGTTCCACTTTTATTCCAGCAGAATATTTTGGTACTAACTATAATCAATTCTTGTAGCAACCGTTTTGTTCTAATAGTGTCGTGGTTGGATTTTCATCAGGAATGAAACTTGCATTCCCAAAAAATTTTGGTTTTATTACAATTTGCCTTACACTTAAGAGGAGTCCTCGACTGGTGCATGGACAGCATTGCAGCGTGTCACGCGCATACATTTTTACGCGAAACCGATTAAGTTATTCATATTATGTTTACCTACGAAAAGAACACACTCTTGACACCATGCTCCTATTTTTTCGAAAATGCAGCACGCTTGTTAGAAACATGATATTCGGGCCTCTCAAATGGCTAAAAACGGTTTTTTTTGACTGTTGTAACTCCGAAAATATTACTTGAATTCGTAAAGTGCAAAACAAGAGGCATGCGTTGGTCTTTGCTTCATACTATTCAAAAATAAAATATTAGGGCCACTGCTTAAAGTCCCATAGTAAAAAGACTACAACGTAAACCCTGCACGCCAGTTTAGCATGCTCCGAATACAGGCGATATGCTTCTCGTCAAGCGTGGGACACTGGCTCTTATCGCTACACTGTTACCACGCGTCAAAGGTGGAAATTTGACACCATGAAGGACTCCTCTTAAATCAGCATTACTTCCATCCATTGCTGAAATTGTCAATATAAAATGCAATACACCAAGTATTTTAGGTTTAAAAGATTTGGACCGCAGCCTCCATGACACAAAGGTACTCCGCGCTGTTGCCACTTAATTCTTTAAATGTACTACATTATAAATTTGGGCCGCTGCCCCTAAACACAACCGGACACAACCTTCCTTGTCTATGGCGGAGGCAAAACTCTCTAGAGGGGGTCAATACATGACAGCCCAGGTCACGCTCCTATTGGCAGCCTTACGTCACGGGCCACAATACCACCAACCCCTCTAGAGCCTAATGGAAAAAAAATACTGTCTAGTAAACGGCAATGACTCGGGAACTAACCACAAAAAACCCAGATCACACAAAAAAACTAAGAAAACCCCTGCCCAAGACCAACCGGCCATATAACATTATTTATTAAACCCTGACTGAATTCTAGAATATTTTACACAATTATAACTCACGACTGCAATTTTATACTTTCCCCTTCACAAACTTAGCCCACAAGAAATACTAATTACATAGTTAGAATATTACCAAAATTTATATGAATTAAAAAACATATGTGAAATTGGCCTACATACAAATACCAAACAAAACCATAATTCTGCATTGCTACAACTGCATATCTTAGAAAATAGTAACAGCAGAAATTAATGTGTGTGTGTGTTTGTGTGTCAGAGAAAGAGAGACACAAACACGCACACGCACAAAATCAATGTTTTTCTTTGAGAGAGAAATGGATTGAACTCACCTCTGCGTAAATTAACAGCAAAAGGTTTCAAAAAGATCAAAAACACAGTATACAAGAAAAAAGAATTATGTTATGGAAACGTAAAAATACTTACATTACTCTCAGTGTCCAAGAAAGAAGCTGGAGAACTAAATGGTACAGGCTTCTTAACAGCCACTGCAGGAAAATCAGACAGTTGGGATTCTTTCGAAAACTTTAAGAACGCCTGAAAAAAAAATTATAAACGTGGAAATAATTACAGATTAGAAAACTTCCAATAATTAAAAAGTTAGGACTTTCAGCACAAATTCCTTTTGCAAAAAAAGAAACTTTACATGTATTAGGGCACACTACACAAAGGCAGAAGTCTAAATAATAATACTGACAACAACAATACATTTAAAACTTTACAATAAATTTTTCCCTGGTAGAAAACTAATTTTATAACATAACATGAAATTTTTTCATCTGTAAAAGTAAAAGAGTGTGGAACTTAATTTCTATAACTGTAAAAAAAACCTACTCGATGATAAATTTTAAAGTAAATTGCACACTGGAATGTTTTGTGTCAAACTACATCCATCCTATGGTTTGACCTCATTCATGTAAATTACTCAAGATTCACACGGAAAAATTCGCAAAACAATTATACTTGCCTTTTATCCCATTCTCAAACAGTTATGTATCATAGTTGAGTTTACATACCAAAGGCAGTTGTTGAAACAAAATAAAGATTGGCACTCGCTACAAAGTGAAATATCCAACTAAAATAGACAATCATCTGAACAGTTACACCAAGGTTTTTATAATGTTACATTACCATTAAAAATGTGATTACACATAATGAGTTCTGATGTTACCTATCCACTCGAATTAGTATCGCAAGTGTTTATATTATGTTTATAATAGAATTCTAGCATTACTCTTTGTTCGTAACTCAGAAAACCTTTTAAGCGACGCATACACCCTACAACTACGTAATAAAACAAACCAGGCATACAGCAATGTCAATAAATATTTCACATTGATAATGCTGTTAAAGGGAAATCCAACTTCCTACCAAGTTCAGATTTTACATTTAACATTGGATTTAAAAAAGCTAAGTCACTGTTGGTAGCACCATGTGTTATCATTAGAGGCTCGTGATTTTCGCAAATGCGAAATAACCCCGATAAAATGCGAAATAACCCCGATAAAATGCAAAAATCTACTATATTTGCGATAAAATGCTAAATTCTCCAGGTGAGCCGGGAAAGTGATATATCTTTATCAGCGCTGCCGGGGGCATCGGCCCACTACCTTGTTTCCATCCATCACAAGCCTTGAGATGAAACTTGCCTGACAGCACAGAAATTGTATAATGCCCGGACACTCGCACAAACAATAAGACAATAACTATCAAATTCTCTTATCTCTATCTCCCCCTTCCTAACCATCTTTGTAAGCTGGCGCCGGTTAAACTTGAGGCAGGAGGAACAAAGACAGTCAGAAAAGCTTCCGCTCAGCTCAAATGACAACGTGGTTATTTGGAAGAATAACTGCGTGTTCTGCCTGAATATTGGTGGACATATACAGTTTCTTCACTAAGGCCATTTGCCTTCCTATGCTATCTGAGCTCTATCTCTTGCGTGTGCATGCACACACACACATGCACGCCGCGCATCTACCGTATTGTAACCTGACCTTTATGACAGCGCATATTTATCGGTAATTTTAAATGCCTATAAAGTTAGTATGTTTCACGTTCGTTAAAAGGCGTCAATTCTATCAGGGCAAGCCGACAAGTTTATTACCACAGAGATTTTTTTGGTTGAGTGCAGAGACGTGTCGTAACTAGGTCACGCACATTCCTTACTTCTTGCTTCCCCTTTCACCCTCCTTCCCATTGGGATAACACAAGCTGTCTCAGTTTACAACTCTTCCACCCCGCCCCTGCTCCATCTTTAAACTATCGCTCTCCACTTGTCAACTGACGATATAACATCAGCTGGATCAGTTATCTCAATATGTGCTCTCATCTGATAAGCGTGCGTGGGACAGCCACTGTTCGGCTTGCATTTGTGTCATATTAATTTTTCTTGATGTAGTCTTCAAAAGTAGGGGTCGGCTTACAAGGCGGTAAATACAATATGTGGAAATGGTGCCTGCAATAAGATAGCACTGTAATTTACCTTATCTCTCTCTCTCTCCCTCTTTCTCTCACATACATACACACACTCACACATCGTGCCTACTCATCCCCCAACCCCAGATGTACTTTGAGATTGAGCTGGGTTTGCAGTTGTAAACAGGAAGCAGCTTGCAGGCTTTCGTCAGAGCTAGTAAAAAATTTTAAAAAATAAAAGTTTTCCTCGACGGTAATTATCACGGCATACAAGATGCCGGGGATCAAAGTGTCTATTTCTGAGCGGACAAAAAATTACACAGACAATAAATTCTATGTGAGTGATAGTTCTATTTTGATGTGTGGTATATGTAATTGTCGCCTCGAGTGGGAAAAAAAAGGATGTTCTTGATAAACACATTCAGTCTCAGGGGAAAAGAAAAGAAAAGAAAAGAAAAAAAAAAGAAAAAGAAAAAAAAAAGCAAGCCACGTTAGAAAAAGGAGAGTCATCAAAAAGACAGACAACGGTAATGGGTGCATTTGAAACTCAAAAACAGGCTAAAATGTGAAAGTGTTTTTTTATTCAAGATACTGTGAAAATGTGCTTGAAAGTTAACATTCCTTTAGAAAAAATTGATTATCCTGCAGTTTGGGATTACTTTGGAAAATACATCCCTGGGTCAGGGGATTTACCAAGTGCTGATCGATTGAGATGTGAGTATATGCCAAAAATTGGGGTTGCTGAAAAAGAAAGAATTACTGAGATACTTTCACACAAGGAACTCTATGTTGTAGCAGATGAAACTTCAGATTGTAGAGGGCGTTGTGCCTTTGTCATCCTTTTGTGTACCATTAGTGCTACTACTGCTCAAGAAGTGCACATGGCTAGTTGCTGTTTTCTTGATTCAGCTAATGGCACAACTTGCAGCCAAGCTATTGTAGATGCACTGACTCAGTACCAGATTAATTTCGCTAACGTGCTGGGACTAGTATCCAATTCTGCTAGGTATATGGGGACATGTTTTACAGCACTGAAGATTCTTCTAGGTGAGCACCTTATTCATTTGCAATGCTGGGTCCACAAAGTGAACCTTGTTGGAGATGTTTTTCACCTCATCAAAAATCTTGAAGGGTCCAGCTATCCCTATGCATACATATTGTGGAATGAACTAGAACAACTGTCTAGCCAGTTGAGGAGATATTCTGATGGTATTTTATCACAGAGGACACTAAATGAACTCCAGGAAATAAAAAATGATAAAGAAAAAGCCAGCATAATCTTTTCTGTGAAAATGTGCTGCACTAAAAGCCACACAAAACTCACAACTAACATGGCTCCATCAACTGCAAACAACCTTTACAAGGAAGCAGGTCAACTGTTCAATCCTGCCAAGGCTGGTCAGCATGTGGTTGTAGACTTTAAGAAACTAGCAGCCAGTAAAGATAAACTTCTAGCTTTCTCCAGAATGAGCACTGATGAATTCATTGATGGTTACATGTACTTTCATGAACAACTGAAGGCTCTCTAGCAGCAAGATAGACATTGTACAACTTCTTCTGGCAGTTAAACTTGCAAAACCCGAATTTGGAGCTGCTGCGCTGAAAACCATTTGGACTCCGGTTAGCAGTGTCGATGCTGAGCGATGCCCGAGTTCCTACAATGTTGTGTTGAGTGATCGGAGGACTCGGTTGAAAGAAGAAAATGCTGAGATGTGTAACATGCTCAAATTCAATTTATAAGTATACGTATTTTCATGTATTACCAACTTAGGTAGCCTGAGAAACATAAACTTAGTGTACATAAAATTGTTAGAGTAGTTTTTTTCATTAGAGAACATAATATGCATGCAAAAATTAAGTGTGATGTATATGTTTAAATTGAAAGTTTTTAAAATGAGTGAAAATTTGAAAATGCTACAAAATGCTAAATTTTATTTTTAATATGCTATAAAATAAATTTCAAAATCCTATTTTCACGGGCCTCTAGTTATCATTGTATTGTGATGGGCTGTAGCTTGAGTGAGCTAAGACCGTGAGCGTTTGAAATCTCCGCCTTGGACTGTTGTTCTCGCCGCTGCCGCATGTGCTGCTATCCTTGACGTCTTCTCCTCCCACTATCGACGAGTGCGCGTGCACCCCTCCTTTCCCTCCCACTCTGCCGCACGCCATCCTTCGCGACCTGTGCCTTCCCGAGTGTCAGTAGCTAGCAGGACTTTGGCAGGCTCGCACTTCTCCTACTTTGGTTCCAGCCGAAACGACAGTAAGCATGAACTCAAATTGGACTTTACAAGTAATTGATCCAGCTCATGTAGGTCCCTTTCCTCCGTCTGATTCGATCTATGAATTTCTGTTTGGCTGACATGTTAACCCTTGTAAATGATGTGCTCAATATAAAGTTTGCATTAAACAATCTGTGTGTTCCTTCCTTGGTAGTCTAGTAACTCCGATGTTTCAACCTCTCCTTCCCCGTTCTTAATGTGACTCCCCGTTTTGCTTTTAATTTTACTACTGTGCTAGAGTACAGTTTGAATACTGTACGCAGTACAGTATTAAATGTGTACTACATTAACACCACACAAACGTACGGGAATTTAATTGAAAACGAAATTCCTTTTACATACACTTCCACTTCACAAATGTATTTTGTTCCAAATATGATGTTTAAATAGGTTACTTGTCTTCTCAAACACATGCCACACATTTCCAATTTCAGACTCTGACAAGTTGATGAACATATCCACGTGCATGATGCATAATAACATAGCTGCAGAATGATTTCCAGCATCAAAATCAAAGTCAGCACTCCTCAAGTGTAGAAGCGAACCAGTGAACAACAAACACTGACAACACTTACACTGTACATAGTACTAACTTCAAAATAAAAAGCAGCACAGCAACAATCCTCTTGTCCTGACAACATAATGCAAAAGACAAGACAAACACCAGTCAGATTTGAGTTCGCAATTTTACCAACCTAACAGTAACAGTAACACAAGCTGCTTCCACGAACAAAGGCCATTTTTGTCACTCTGAACAATCCGTCACCAACACTGAAATAACTTCCTACATGCAGACTGAAAACATTGAATATATTAAAGTTGCTCACCTTGAAACAAGACAAGAATCCTACGCTTCATTTTACATTGCAGTAGATGAAATAAATTTTGAGGCAATCCAATGTTCTGCCCAACAAGATCTTGATCAACACATATTGAAAGAAGCCCAGACAACTGAATAGGAGAACAGCTATTGTATACTCAAATTCAACCGTACATTTTGAAAGAGCAAAGATGCTTCCAGTAGCAAGGAAATTACGAGCACTTCACAAACGAATTCTCTTTTCCTCAATCAAAGGATCCAGATGATCGACAGCAACTGGTGATTAACGCATCATATACAGTAGAAACCCGTAATAGCGAGCAGGGTAATAGCGAGAACTCTGTTATAACGAGGTCTTTTGGAGGAACCAACAAAACAATTGTGAAAGTTTTACATACAGTATATTGTAATTTTATCAGAATAAAACAACTTCTGCTAGTTTCGTTACCAGATGACGCATACTTCTGTTATGTGCTGTAGCTACACCACCCCCAGCTACCCCTCTCTCCCTCTTTCCCTGTGACTGTACCATTAATTCTTCCGGCTGTTGGAATGGCTCAGACACGTTCTTCCTTCCGGTTTGAAAACTGAACCCTCTAACCATAACAAGAAAGTTCGTTTCTCTCAAAATAAAACAGCGCCCTTTTAAAAGTGACAAGATACTGTATTTGTGTACTTTTTATTACAATTCTAGATTACTACTTCGGATTACAATGATTATGAACTACCTACATAGCATTTCGAAACCTGATTTTTAACGTTATATATTATTCGAGATGAGCAGCAAAAGGAATTATGAATCTCACTACCAAGTACGAGATCATCAGCCCGTTCGGCACTCAACATGAAATGTTCAAACAAAAAGAGGAGGCACACTATCTTCCATGCTTTATGAACGTGAGGTGCTGTGTCCGAGATAACTCATCACTGATAACAGTAATTATCGGTGATAAAAGTGGACGTGTTTAAGGCATGAGAGCTGCAGAAAGTTGTGGAAGAAAAGATGGAAAGCATATTTCTGACACCTAGTTCCAGTGTTTTATCACAATAAAAGACAATGCATGCTTTTTTTAAAGTACGTAAACAAAGCTACAAAGATTATCAGATAAACATACCTGCACTTCAACAATATCCTCTAAGAGTAAACTACGTCACAGATGACTTTTTATAACAATTATTCAGTGTCACTTATTTTCTTCCCAACAAGCTCGGATGATAGAAAGTGCAGATAATGTTTTTTTTTTTTTTGTTTTCACCTTACTCCGCTAGTTTGGCTGAGTGAAAGAACCTGCTTGTATAATGATAATGCAGTAACAGAGTACCATACACAATGGTACTTGTAATCACTTTATTTTCATGCAAATAGTACATAGTTCTTAGGTGGGAGCATACACTTTGTTATTATCAGGCCCTGGTGAAATGCCAGTGTGTTCAACATTGACTGCACAAACTTTAGTTCCAGCCCAGCGGCAGTGACATGGACTCACGAACTCAAGTTCCAGGCAAAGAACATAACTGTGCGCTTGTGTTTGAGCAAGGTGTTAGCTGCTGGCAGAGGATGGGATGAAGCTGCGGCTTGACCATGTACGAGAGGGGGCGGGAGGGTAGCCGGAATGCAGACGAGGTGACATCACGCATGGGATGCCTTGTATGCAATGCTCACGCATTCACGTTCTGTTGCCTTGATTCGCGTACATGCTTGAGGCTACAACTAAGCCCTAGTTTATGCACATATTCACACAAACCTTGCACATCATAACTATGAGTGTACCCGTTCACAAAATGCTATATTGGTGCGAAAACAAACTCATTAATAAAATAGGCCTAGTGTGTTGTTGGCAGCACGCAAGTTGCGAGTGAATATATGTTACATGACAAGCTGTTATTTGGTTTGATGTGATTGTGCGATGCAGCAGCCACCTACCCGCCATACTACGAGAAGCTGCGGTGGACGAGTGACTGACTGAGAGACAACACTGTGACAGCTAAGTTGCACTGTCAGGTTTTCAGTTCATTTTGAAGGGGTCATCGTACTTTTTGGTATCATCGAAAAGGGCACATGCCAATCTACTAAAATTAACTGCATGCTACAGTTTTTCTGCCATAAAGACAGAACCGCAGCAAATTCTGAAATTCCTTTGTAAGCATGTCAAGACAAGATTTTGGTGATTAACCAAATAACTACGATATTTTAGGTCTATGACCTGGCAGACAGCACAGTATAAATTTTACCTGAACTACAAAGCATGACGACAATCAATACACCATTTTTGTGAACACATAGGCCGCGTGCTCATATAGGCTGCACCCTAATTTTTTGGTAAAAATTTCAGGAAAAATAACATTTCGTATATAGGCCGCACCCCGACTTTTGTATTCCTGAAAAGTAACAACCACGCAACAATCCGCCAGAAGAAGCGACGGTGAGCGAACAGCTGCTTGACCTTGTTCCGTGTAGCTGCCTCCCTCCTCCGAAACCATCCACCCCCAGCGCCCATCTGCAAGCCTCTCTGCCCGCCAACAAATCATGACCTGCCTCAACCCCAAACAGCCACTTCCACTTCGCCCGTCCAAACCAACTCATGATTTTTTTTAGCGACACACACGTGCTGTTTGTTTTTCTTTTATTCTGTCCATTAAGTTAGTTGTTTTCGAGTGCTAGAGCCTTAATGTTGTAAATGAGTGTGTTCAAGGCTGAAGATGGGTAAAGACAGAGCAAGATACAAAGCGTTTTAAGTTGAAAGTGGTGTCAGTAACGCCCGCAATATTCCGCATTGTCTCGTCGACTCTGCAAATTTATTCTTAGTATGCATTCCAGAATGGAAAACAAGCGGAGGGAAAAAAATTTGCAGTGCACGAAAAAAATATCCGGCAATGGTGTCAGCAGCAAGACAAACTGAAAGGTGTTGGCAACAACAAACAAGTGTGCCTATCGGGGTCCAAAATGCAAATACCAAAAAGTGGAAGAGGAGTTGCTCTAGTACGTCCTGGATACCAGAAAACACGGCTACGGTGTTACTACAGAAGTTCAATTATTTGAAGCAAGAAGATTGCACTGCGTCAAAAAATTCCTGTCACTGAATTTAAGGCCAGCTACAGGTGGCTGAGGCGCTTCATGGCTTGATACGACCTGAGTTTAAGTAAGAGGACGTTGATTGCTCAAAAACTGCAACAATCCTACTGTGAGGAGGTTGCGGACCTGGTCCCGATTTAACATTTTTGATCTGTGCTGCTTTTAGTCAGGTGATGAATCCTTTATGGCGCTTTGAATATGTTCAACACAACTATTGTTATTTTTCTTGTGTTCATTAAGTAAAATATTGCTCAGAATATTGATTCAAACATTCTATGTAGGTAAACTTTTATAACATATTGTATTATTAAACCATTTCAAACCTGATGGGACTTGTACTACAATTCAAGGAACTCAATTTAATGTGATTGTGAAGTGTGAGATGTTAAAAGATACACCTTTAAATTCTGAACAGATTATCTTCTTTAACTATTTCTGTACCGAGGCTATTTCAGTCTCTTCAGGGTGTTTA